>KK502592.1:254805-444493 GCA_000688735.1 Glossina austeni
CTTGCACACGAACAAACACTCACACACACACACACACACACACACACACTTATTTATAAATGTCTGAATAGAGACATGAGGACCGAAGACCGCACTTGTTGCTTATTCGTTTACTTCTTGTTATGTCCGCTCATTGATATTTTTATTCTGCCTGTGCGTTTGTGTTTGTGCTGGTGTTTGTGAATACAAACTCCATGCATTTCATCTGCACGATCGCCTTAAGGGTTTCGCTTGCAATGCAAAGAGTTTCAAGGGCTTTTCTTCAATTGTAACTAAAGACACACACTCTCTCTCTCTCTCTCTCTCTCTCTCTCTCTATCTCTTCTTAACTTCATTCAATTTCTTTACTCTTACTTGAAGAGCATTGCATTGAAAGTTATAATGAAATCTTTTGCTTTTCTTTTTCTTTTTCTTTTCCTTTTCCTTTTTTCTATTTTTTATTTTTTATTTTTTTATTTACTTTTTTTAATTGTCGACAATGTCAATGTGCAATATACGTAATTTAATCTTTTCAGAAGTGTAAGTTATGTTTTTTGTGGTTGGTTGCAAGTAAAAGATGAATGACGACAATGTTATATTAATGAGCCAAAGAAGCAGCAGCGACAACATCTAACAAAACAGCAACATCAACATTTACATTGGCGCAACAACACAATACTAACCGTTAAAACTTAAAAGCAGTGGTAACACTAATATAACGTCTCACTAACCGCATTATAAATCCAACGCCAACAACAAAACCATAACCAAAAGCATAAAACGTTCGTAAGTAACGTTTATATATTTCACCACACGAATGTTAGGGTGAAGCTTATGAACAATTTATCACTTAAATTGTAAATATTCCGAAACAAATCAACGCTTACAAAAAATCACTAACTCGTGGATGAGCATATTTTTTCATGGTCCATCTTTAACATGCAGAGTGACACGTCTGGAAACTTGCAATGAACATGCATATCCTTGAGCAACGTGAGTCTCTCATGGAGAGCTCCTTTGTCATTGAGATTTTCACAGCCGCAAAAACTGACATAGGAAGTTAACGGAAGATGGGTAACGCCACCAATGTTGACATGTCCACGGCCACATTCATAACAGTGACGAAAGGTGACAGTCCTAAGAAGTTATAATTGAAAAAAGCAAGAAATTCTAGGATTAAAGTTGCATGAACACCAGCAACCAAGGCTGTCCGCACTTTTTTTTTTAAAAAAGGTTGGTTAAGTCCATTTGATAGAGTTCGATATTTTTCATTTATACGCTTCGATGCTCTATATACAAATTTTCATAATTGCAATTTGGAGGACCGGATTTCTTAAGGATCCATCGGGGTGTTGCAATAGTGTGACCTTGGTGCATTCTTGCAAATGCTTTGATTTCGAAATTCGCGCTGGTAGTTGGTTATAAAAGATTAAGATTAGTATGAGAGTAGTGTGGACGGTAGTGCTATCGATTTTGTTCGCCAATTTTCTCTTTAATTTTCATATCCTACACTAGCTGTGGTACAACGGTGTGTTAAGTTTTTGCGGATGCAAGTACCACTTAGACGAACTGGAGACCCATGTTTCTTATTACCGGTCGATTCGGAACCGCTTTCTGAATCTAATTAAGTTCGTCTGTCCGCCTTTCTGTCTTATTATTATTTCATGGCGCTCAACTTACAGGCCGTAATTTTTGAGATATTTTGACGAAATATGGTACATCGACATGTTGTGGCTGAAAGAGGGACGGAAGCACTTTTTCACCCGCTGTGAATACTTCTCCATTAATGCCTTATTTTGAAAGGTACTTATGGTACAAATGGTTCTTTTAAAATAATTGATAGGTGGACAAGGCTTTTTAAATTCCTGTAGAATACTTGCCCTGCTTGCCTGCTTTCAACAAATTATGGAAGAAAAGAACTACTGCTGAACACACGCTTCTTAGATAAGTCAACACACAAAGTCATTTTTATTTCTTTAAAAAGGTGTCGTGTTCTTGCAATTCTCTCTTAATTAATTCATTGTTCGATTTTTTATTTTTTTGGTAAAACAATGGAAAAATCGGAATTTCGTATGTAGCGTCACTAGAGCAACTGTAACGTGTAATGAATTCACTTGAAGGTTGATATTATTTAAAAATCAAATATGGGTTCAGTAACTGTCATGTTACATCTGCATGCCGTCCCACGAACTTATTGAGTGATGTGTTATCTTCGACGTTGTGTATCCGTTATTGACAATGCCACTTGTACGGCAGCCCTTGTTCGTGCAAAATGCAGAATTTTGATCAAAAGTCCGATGAGTTCAAGCAAGAATCAATGCAAGCGATGTTTAACTAACCAAACTGCGTATTTATTATAGAACATGCGCAACATACAACCTAGATTTGCGATCAGACGCTTGGACAAGCGCAGGTATAATTTTCCGGCTTATCCTTGTCGGCAGTTGGGGTGGTCTAAAGTATTGCTTGAGAAACAAAAAATGAATTATTAAGTTAGAGTTTTTAATGAACGATGTACGCACGGATTCCATTACGCATAACAATCACGGAAAATGTTTTCATAGACGAAGATACCGGAATGTGATGGGATAACACGGACACGGTTCAAGAAGTTAAACTATGTTTTCGGTCCATTGCCTCCTCTTCCGACCTCCTCTTGATGCCAAGTTGGTCATACGTTTTAAAATCAAATAATATTAAAATAAATTCAAAAAAGGCAGAGAAGAAAATTATATTCGGCAGGGACCGAATCCTGCATACCATGGTCCACTTAGTCTTTTAGTGCCCAAGAAATCGGTTTTTTCTAAAAGCCACAAAACTTCATGTATTAAGCGTCCACCATAAGTAAATTATAACTAACACACTTTGTCGCACTCTAGTCTCCAACTCCTTTCATCTGATACCCATATCGAAGGGATTTTAAGGAAAACATTTATTCATTAAGTCACGATGTCTAGCACAATTAATTTGGATTTAACATGGTTAGCTTCTCGCATTCTATTCTCCAAATTCTTTTAGATGATGCCCGCTGCGTCGTGACGTCCGAGATATTTAACTTGGAACTAACACACTTAACTTTTCTCAATCTTCTGGCATTACTAGGAAAGAATTAATCCACCAGTTCGCGGTGTCTGCCGTATTCATTTTAGAATCAATTCATCTGTGGGCGGATAATATATCTTCGTTTGAGGAATGCACAAAATAGTTTTAAACATTCTGTCTTATGTGCATTATAGTAAATAAGCGTAAAACCTCAAAAAAGTGAAAAAAAAAAAAGACCACCAATAACAACGTCGGGGCCGACGATTCCATCCATGCACGCAAAGAAAAAGAAGGATCACAAACAAAATAAAGAAAAACAAGGCCGGCCAACTAAAATAAATAACGACCAAAAAGCAAAAAAACAAAAACAAATATTAACAAAAAAAAAGCGACCTACAGTCAACGCACCACCCACGACGGACGCCCGCACCAACCAACCCCACTCACAATAAAAATCAACCTGCGTGCAAAAACTTCCAATGTTTCTGCCAAATTTGAAGCCGACATCTTCATTTCTGCTACCAGGAGATGCCAACAACACACCCCACACAGACGGACAGACATGGTTGAATCAATTCAGACTTCCACGCTAATCAAAAATATCTGTATTTTATAGGGTCTCTGAAGCTTGCGTTTGGATGTTACAGAAACATGGTTGGCCCTTCCTTCGGTGATGGCTATGAAAAAGGAATCGAAAGGGTTATTAAACAAGCAGGGAAATAATGTATTCAAATAAGTATTTGTTTACGGTGATGAGATTATTATTAATATATAATATTTAGTGCATGTATGTAATTGAAACAGTTTATCCAGATTTCGTTATCGTGGCGTGGGAACTACTTCGTTATTTTATATTAAGATATATTCGCCTCACTCACAAACGGAATCGTAAATGTATATCACTCCTGTAGGAGTGCTTTTTTCATTCTTTATTTAATTTTTATCTGATTTTCACTTGCTTTCTCAACTAAAAAGAATGTTTCGAAATTTTGTTTTCTTTTGTTTTCTTTTGTTTTCTTGTTGTTGAAATAAGCGAACTTCCTTGCTCAGGCATACCTTTTCTTTTCTTAGACATTCCTTTATATGACGCTGTATTCGGGAACTACTTTTTACCCAGACGAAAGATAAAAATTGTTCACAAAGTCATCGTGGAGATGAACAATCATTCTGAATATTAGCACGTTTTCTTTTCTTTTCCAACTCAAAACATTAACAAACTTTTGAATTTTGGCACGTTTTCTCCTTTTTAAGGCAAAAAAATCAATAAATTTAGAATTTTATCAAATATATATATAAGTTGATGTATAATATATCAAATGAATATAATATATATTAGATTTATATATCTTCTCCTTATCAAGGCCAAAAAATCAGCTATACAAAAACAATTAAGCACATTATAGTCGGGCAAGGACGACAGTGAAATACCCTACACTAAATTGTCTAACACAATTCTTAGTTCTGTATGAAATCACTATTACGGGTCAATTTTCATCACCACATATTAAAACTTTTCTTCTCTACATGTCGTCAATTAATTTTCATGAAAATTCTTATTAGGATAGGATCCAAAAAAGTGGGCCAATTTTCAGCTTATGACTCTGAATCGATCGGCATAATAAAAGGTGGGTCTACCTTAAGCCCTTCTGCGTGTTACATATGTCCGCACTAACTTAATATACCCTGTACCGCATATGGTGTAGGGTGTAAAATTAAAAAAAGTAGTTTATCATTAAAATCATTCGAACTAATCAAAGTTATGGCCATTTTGAAAAAAACAAACGCCTCAATATTTAAATCACTTTGACGGATGCAGAGATTATTCAATTCATTGTTTTCTTTTTTTTTTTTTTTTTTTTTTTTTTTTTTTTTTTTTTTTTTTTTTTTTTTTTTTTTGTGATAAAATTCTTTATTTACGGATAACATTGACTTATATTGCAATTGCTAATTAGTCGAAGCGATTTAAAAATCTTATAAATAATTAATTTCCGGTTGATTTAATATTTTGCGATAATTCATTTATATAGTAAGTAAGTGTGTGCGTTATTTGTGTAAATTAACGCCTGATAAATAGGCAACGAAATTTTTTCATAGTTTATAAGCGAAGCACATTCATTAATGAATAAATAGCAAACAGTAGCAACCAACGGCAGCCGCAACACAACATATTATTATCAATCATTGGTAGCCTTCAATAATAACACATAATACATAAATTGGCACGTGTTTCCGTCATTGATATTACAGAGGCACAATAAGGCTCGTATTTACATTTGTTTAATACATACATACATACATACAACAGACATACATTGTTTATATAATTGAAAAAAAAAAAAAAAAAAAAACAAAAAGGAGAACAAAAACAAAAATTATACTTCATTAGTGCATAAAATTATCAAATGAAAGAATTTTTTTATATAATTATAAGCATTACTAATATTTTAAACATTATTTCCGTTTAGTGGGGAAATTTTTGATAAATTTATGATATAATGCGCGCTTTATTAATAGTCACAATTATGACATAATAGTGCTTATAAAAGTACTTATAAAAGCTATTATGTCCGTTTCAAAGATTTCTTATGTGTTTTGAATTTTACTCAAAAATTCGAAATGAAACTCAGTCTCATCAGCCCATATGTGGGCACAGTTGCTTTCCTTTGATTTCTCAAATTTCAACACTATTCCAATTTAGTTTCGACTTTGATCAGTTATGTTATAATTTCTATATATATATTTTATTTTTATATTTTTATGGCTATGCTTATAAAAAATATTTCGCAAAACTTTTCTACATAGCAGAATAGATGCCGAAATGTCAACATAAGGCTATCAAGCACATAATCAAATGCTATTTGCGATCTTTTTTTTTTTTTTTTTGCTTTTCATTCTTTAATACACTTTAAATTTATAAAATGTATTAACATTTTCATGCCTTTTGAGCATAAATATTGCACAGACAGTTGGCTACGGATGGCTTTGAAACCGAAGTAAGGGTGGGAAAAAGATAAAATTCGGAATTTATTTTTTCTTTTTCGTTTTTTCTCTATTTCCAGTTCGACTCGTAAGCAACTCAAATCGAAGTTTTCTAAAATTCATAGAAATTTTAAGTTGTTGTGACAATTGTGAGAAAACTCCCTTCTCTCCTTTTTTTTTTTTTGAAGATTTTTGAAGTACATTTTGGATCAGAAAGCAATTCATAAAAGTAGATAGGTTTTAAGACTCGAAAGCCTTTAGAAAGCCTTTCTGCGGATGAATTATTCAGTTAATGAAAGATTAAAATGCAAACAACGGAAGTTCACAAAATTAGCTAAGCATTAAGACTCAAAAATCTTCAGAAAGCCTTTCGGGTTAAAAAGGCAAACAACGGATATTCTTAAAAACGAATCTGTATTGAGACACAAAACTGCTTAGAAAGCCGTTGGTGCTACTCCGAACGACTTCTTCGGATTAGAAAAGAGGAAACGAGTTTTGAAGCAGTAGTTGTTCTTCCATCCGAAATATTTATTTCCAATTAATTCAAACGACTTTCTTTGCCTATGAAACACTTAAAGGTATCGATAATTATCAATATGTCAGATATTAAGGTTCTTTGGCTGCATGTGATAGATGTAATCAGGATAGAAAACTATTAGCCTTCCAAACAAAAGTAGTAAGCATTCCAAGTTCGACTTAGTTCTTCTTCACTCACTCATTTAATCACTTATAAAGCAAATAATGCAAACCTAGAGGTGGAAACAAATCTAGAAATGAGCGCATAGTTTTAATTTTAGTTACTTTTTTGTTTTCTATTTCGTAGAGTTATGTACAGACACAGCTTATCATGTTTGTATTCATATCAGCTTTTTTGAAAACGACAAGCAACTAAGTAACTTGAGCAACACTCAATGCGAATCTTATATTCTCAACTCTTACGGGCCTAAACTTAAAGGACAACATCGCAGCATATATTAAAAAAATTAAATTTTCTTTTATTATTGGTTTGGGAGATGCTCCGAACCTTTTAGAATATGTGGAAAGATGTCATTACTTGAAAGAAATTTTTCCCCGAAAATTATAGGGTTTTGCTCCAGACAGGCTGTTGGTGTCAAATGAGTCCTTGCTGGTGAGTTGCAGCCTAAAGACTTGCCTGGCGATTTCAAGTGGACTAATGGATAGCCTTAAAAAGCTCTTATATATTCCTTTTGAAGTATTTCCCAACAAAAATTTACTAGTGTAGACAAGTTATGGGGTGTTTGCCGCAGTGGCCCTTAACTTAAAGGTGCTTCGCGACAATAATGGCAGTTTTTAATATTTTTCTAAAATAATTTTGCCTGCAATACTTAAACATATGCTTTTCGTATGTTATTATACTGTCACCTTTCCTTCCGTGTCAAAAAAAGTTGTCCAAAAACACTCCTTTTAAGTTGTTGCAGTAAACTTAGTCCTTGAGAGGTAACACAATCTTGCCATATATATATTTTCTTTGTGTTTTTAACCGTCTGAAGTGAGTCTTTCAATATTCAAGAGTGACATAGTAAAACTGTAAAGAAGGGGTAAGAGATTTTATGGTTATATGGTTCTAACGATTATAAACAATCCCAGTTAGCGTAATATTTCGAGTCGTTGTTGGCGATACTTTTGCTTTAAAAATATTTAAAACAAAAAAAGACAAACATGATGATATATAATAACTATCGTTTTGCACCTTCTCTTTTTGCCTGGATCAACTGTATTCAAGGCAAAAATGTTATTAACTGACACATTCTCAATTAATATGATATGCAAAATTTTGATACATTTGGAAATGGCGGGTATTCAGATTTCGTCTAAAGATATTGCATGTTTGTTATACCCTACACATCACTTGTGGTACAAAGGCATATTAAGTTCGTGCGGATATATGCAACACCCAGAAGGACTTGACATAAACACGCCTTTTATTGTATCTATTGATGCGGAATCATTTTCTGAATCTAATTAAGCCTACCTGTCCCTCTGTCCACCTTATTTTGTTATGTCTAACTTACAGGCTGCAATTAGTGGGACATCTGGTATCCGAACGCCTTCTAGCCCAAGGACAATTGAAAGTGGTTCGGATCTGAGCACCTTTTCGGTAGTTTGCCATATAACGCCTTCTTTTGGAAAGGCGTTATGTGCTGTAGAATGGACCGTGACCTACTAAAGTGCCATTACTTGTATTTTGTGATAAGTTCAGTTATTGACTCTCAACCAAATCAATTTAAAAAATATCAATAGCAAGTGGTTTCGTGCGTACATAAGTAGCGCAAAATATCATAGTAATGATAATGAATTCCTTTAACAAATCTCCTCAAAGTTTTTTTCGTTACCATAAAGTAAAAGTCAGGCTTGAGTAAAGAATAAATAAAATTATACTGACATCTTAAAAAGTGGAAGAATGAGCAACACATTTGATTGTCGTTTTACTGAGCGTCACATTTCATAAAAATTATCCGAAAGATATCAACAGAACAGCAATCGATCACAATTCGCATTTTTAGCATAACGAAAGCTTACATCAAACTCGTCTTTCCCTCATACATAACATAGAAATGTGCAAACGTATTAATAATTAAAAATAATAAAAATTAACGAAAACAATGCTGTCTGCAAAATTTTAAGAATCTAATCTGCTATACTTTCATTCTCTAGCGCTCACCTCTTGGAAAGAAAAAAAGGCAAAAAAAAAAAAGGAAAATAAAATAATTAATTTTTTTTTAACAACTCTTTGCCTGTTTGCAGCGCATTCTAGAAACATAATATTGCAATTTTTATATGCAATGTTTAGTGGTACAACTAGTAAATTATGCTATGCTTGATGACGATGTTGACTGCGTAACTGGTAACAGAATTTCTTTTTCTGTATGAAAGAAGAAACTGATTATTATTTTTCATTTTTTTTTTTTTTTTTTCAATTTGACCTAATTTTTCATTTACAACACTTCTCTGCAAATGTAAACGGATGAAAAACATTCACTTTTATCAGTTTTGTATTGTTATTAAAAAAAAATATATATATATATATATATATAAAAACAAAATAAAAGAAAAAAAAATAAGATAACATAAAATAGGAAAATAACGCTTTTTCTTCTTAAAGAAGAAAAATTAAAAATATTATTTAACTTAAAACTTATGTTCTCTGAGTTTTGAAAACGAAAGAGAATGCGAGAGAGAAAAAATTTGCACGATCTCAAGAAAAGAGCAACACAGCAAGTTAATAAGAGAGTTGACGGGAAGAGTAAGATTTAAGAGAAACATTTACGCTTTGGATAAATGAAGAGAAAGTCTGTAAAATGAGTTTATTTTAAAACAACAAAACATTTAAACTTACAAAACAAATAAAAACAATTTAAATAAAATAAATTAATAATAAAAAAAAGTTAAAAATTAAATAAAAAAAACTACTATAGAAACTGGAAAATAATTATCAAGTTTTTTATATAAAAAAAAAAAAAATCATGTCTTGATCATTACTAAATTTAAAAATTTATCTGTGTCCAGACTTTATTTTAAAGCCAAAGGTAATAAATAAATTTAATATAATATGTATTGTAATAGGAGAAAAAAGTGAAACTTACTTTACTATCCGTGAATTTTGGCAATACTGCCAGTAAACAAATAATGAGCACCCAAGCTTGTGATGAAGATCTTAATGATTGCCACCAACTACGACGAACTCGATAGCCCAAGAGACCAAAACGGTCTCCGGGTAACTGCTTCATATTGTTGGTTTATTGTTTATTTAAAAAAAATAAATAAAAGTAAAAATAAAAAGAAGAGACAACGCGCGCCGCCGCCGCGGGTCACAGTTGAAAACCGCAAATAAATCGCTTCAGTTTTCTTTTTTCTTTTTCTTTTTCTTTTTCTTTTAAACAAACCACAAATAAACTTTCTTCACTCGAACAACTGTCGAGAATTGAATGTCTTTAGCAAAGATTATTAAAAAAAGGAAACTAAATCTTAATTATTTGAAGAATTAAATCTAAATTTTGAAAATTTTTCGAATATCATTTAAAAGAAATTTAATTTAAACTTTATTTTCTATAAACACAATTTGTTTTTTTTTCTTTTTTGTTTAGAGAGAAAACCAAACAGCGCACAACTCTACGTTTAGCATTCGCAGCACACACTGGATTTGTCTTTAAGCGGTAGAGAACGGAGACTTGGACAACAAACACAGCACGTTCGTCGAATGGTCTCCCTACATGGGGATCGACTAGCGTTCGAAATATTACTAAACATGATGAAAGCAAAAGATTTTCATTCTACTCACTATTCACGACGATCGTGCATCAACGAAGCATAAATTTCTGCAAATACAAACAAATTCCTACCAATACTAAGATATTGTTAAGCCTAACACATGCAAAAAGCATACCACATTCGTAACCGAATTGATAAAGTGGACGGTTTGCGTGTATGTGAGTGAGATGTGCCCGCTTTCCGCTTTGACTTCTTTAGCTTATTAAGCGATCATGGATTTCATTTCGTTTCATGTGTGGAAGTGAGGATCTAGTTTGTTAAAACTGGATGATGAACAGATATTTGCCCGTTTATTTAGTATATATTTATAAATCTGCTTTTTTTTTTTCCTTTTTCTTCTTTTTCTTCTTTTTTCACTTTTGTTTGTTTGAAAGAAAATCATTGAAAAAATTAGAACTTTGCCTTGACGTGAGGAAATAACATTAAACGCTCATTCTCACCCAGAAACAATACTTTTTCAACGAAAATGATATGAAATGATATAGAGCTCGGCCAAACCTATACTTCATAATATAATCTTTGTACAATTGCGCTTATATATATATATATATATATATATATAGAATGTATTTGTATATGCACATTTCTATATACATATATATATATATATATATATTTATATATATATATATATAACTAAATCTTAATATAAAGAGCAAGCAAAACATTATTAGGTTTAGCTGAGAGATTAGTTGAAGGTTCTTTTCGTATTAGCTGTGATAACAACACTAACATTGTTGCGTATTTCCGTTTGAAATTTAGATTTTCTTCGTAGAAATACAATTTTACATACCAAGTATGTAATGTTAATAATGTTTAATTATTATTTATGCATATTACGTATAAAAAATTCCTAACTTCCTAAGTTATACTAACACATAAAAGAGTTCTTCCCAAACCACTGATGCTTGCGATAAAAGTTTTTTCCCTATTAAAAATATGCCGTCTTGACCCAATCACAGTCCTGAGATGTCTGTCTGTCCATCCATCCGTCCGTCTATTGTCCCGAATGTGATTTAGCAAAAAAGCGAGCTTGATTTCGGCTTCTGTCAGCAATGAAGACACATCCGACTTATTGAAATGCTCGCATTCAAGAAATTGAGAGGCAGTCGATGCTCCTTTTTGAATGCCAAGTATCATATTCGTAGAGATCAGATATAAAACAATAATTGTGGTGGGAGTGGGAAACGAATAGTCGGCGCTTTAGGACGCTTCTTAGAAACGCTTCACTGTAAATTTCATTTAGGTTCGAGGAAACTCATCTCCGCGGCAAGCAAACTACATAGAGAGGCTTAGGATAACCAATACTGTTTAATTCAAATTGATCAGCATACACCTGGGTTCCTTCCGGTGAGTCTTTTAAATTTACCCAAAACTTTACTTAAAAAAAAATTACGTTATAGAGCCGGTAGCGTTTTTATTTATTTACTTATGCAACCTTATAATAGACTACAATGTCTAGCATCACTTGAACAAGTAAAAAAAATAAAAGTCTATGAAAAATATGGGGCAAAAAAATAAATTTTGATAAACACATATTTTTCTTTAACTATAGAAACCTCAAGCAAAGTTTAGGGATCTTAAAAAGACATGTGCAAATAAAATCGGACTATAATTCAGTGGCTACGTTACACTAACTTTCAGTGGTTTTAAAAATTGGTTGCAGTTAACATGTCGAAGGAGACTTTAACGACTGAAACTCACGTTAGAACTTTCCCACACCTCTCGAGTTAAAGAATTATTTCAGTCCTGTTATTGGTAACTTTTCTATTCCGTACAAAGTGCTCGATACTGTTTCCATTCTTCCTCTTTCGCTATGAATCAGCTATCAGCTAAGAATTCTTTGATATCTGACGATAGCTTCACTAACTACGCTAATAGTCGGAATGACGATCCATTTGGAGCTGAGGTAACTCATCAGTTTTAGCACGTGGCTGAATGAAATCGAATTAGAAGGTTCATAATGCGAGGGATCTATCATTTCATAATTTAATGAAGAGTGCAATCATTGAAAGATTATTTCGATATCTGCATTCACGTGATTTTGGAATAGCATTCACAAAGATTGCATTAGAGGAATACAACGGCATTACGAGCATTATTTTCGGAGATAAGTATTCAACTTATTATTACTATTAGGTTATGTACATTATTTTCGAGCATGGGACAAGAGGGATGGAAGGACGAAATATTATTATTATTAATATTATTAACTTTTTTGTTATTATTATTTTCTTCCTCTGTAAATACGAAAAGTTATATATGAGACCAGAATTATATACAGAAAGTATAGAATTACATAATTCAAAGTATATGTGTGTGTATGGATATGTATATATAACGTTTAAATTTTGCTGATGATTTGCTTATTCAGAATCGTCCATGAATCACCTTACAATCCTAGCATCTGCAATGTTAGGGCCTACCGCATTTTCGATTTAGTCTTAGCTCTTCTAGTCCTTTCTTCAGAGTTTCGGGGTCTAATGTTTATAGGCGATATTGTTTTTAATGTTATTTTTATTCTTTCAGCATTCCATTGATATTATCCATGGTATGTATTAAGTTATTTTTTCCGAGTGCTTTTTAGTTCTATTTTATCATTAAGGTGAACATTTTTCCCTTTTTTAGGAACCATTACGATATCTCGCCCACTATGACTTACTGGATCACTACCACATGGATCATTCTATTCCAGTATAAATCGCTTTCTATCACCTTTTATGATTTATTATTACGATTTTGAAATATTTTCTTGATGCTTTAATAACCTTTAAGAGTTCACGTAAGGCATTGTGTTAAATGAAATTTAAAGCCGTCTCATCTCCTTGCTACCTCTTTCTCTTAACTTCCATGTAAATAGGGGAAATCCTTGGCGTGATTGCTCGAATTATCTTCAATGCAGCTTAAAGGAAGGGTCGCTTGAGGAGACCTTGCAATGCCGTGAATATATCGAATGAAACAGCGAAACAGATAAGATTTCGAATTTTTCGTTGAGAGTTTCAAACTAAAACTTGGTGATCGTAATAATGATTCAGTTCCGCGTTTTTTTTTTCATTTTACATGTTATCTTTGGATTGTTCTCTTGCATAATTTGTAATTTGTGAATATTCGACTTCCCAACTCCTTTCAATTAAACTTGGCAGCCATCGGTCATCATCAAAGAAGTTTTTATTTCTAGCTAGAGAACGAATAGAGATTTGCAGGATTTGTTGCCTTTTCTAGAATTTCATCTATATGGAGTTTAAATTTTTTTTTATCGAGGAATATTCTCAGGTGTACTGTATTCCTTTCACCAGAAACAACTATTCCACAGGACTCGAGCGAAATATAATGCATGGGAGGCGGTTTAGACGCTTTCTTAAAAGGCTTCTTTATAGCGTTTGTTTTAAATTGATTACGTAGTACTATATCTTGTGTGATTAGCGATAAGTAGTATATCCCGTATTGGATAGGACGGGGATATCCTATGTCAAGGCAGTAACTTTACGCTTTCCCGCGAAATGTAAACGACGTAGCGTTTTTGAGAGTTAAATTGTGTGCTAAACAAACTGCAACTTCTGGAAAGCGCCTTAACTTCTGTTTAACTCCGTCCGATTGATGTCCGATTTAACGCTAAAGATTTTGGAACATTACATTTACATATGCCTTACTCTTATTTAGCTCACAATCCTGTATGAAAATATATGAAGGACCAAGTAATGTTATCACTGCTATTAGGCTTAATATTTTTTAGACTTTCTAATATGTAAACTATAGGCACACATGTAATTGATATTAATAATTAACATTACTCATACGCTTTGTTGTATAATAAACTTGCATGCTTTTGCGTATGTGTGAGGAAATCTAAAAATAACTGTTACGTTTATGTTGAAATAAATACATTACGCAGTTCTAGTGATTCTAGTGATAAGTTAAGAAAATTAATAAAACTAGGTGAAAAAATTTTGTAACAAAATTGTAATTTCATAGAAATTCGTGTACAATGTATGTAAATCAGTATTTTGCAAATACGAAAAAGAAAAAAACATGTTCGCCTTGACTTATAACACGAAATATTTTCCAACATTGACGTATTATATGCAGCGTATTTGTTATGCAGTTTTTTTATTTAACGTGCATGGATGCATTTGTATGGATATGCGTTCGCGTATATGTATACAATTTTTGTAAATGTTTGAAATAATAAGAAAGCATTCATTCATTTTTTAAATTTCATGCGATAACAGCAATTATAAAGTGAGACTTGTGATACCCACTTACATACTTTTGCAAACAAGTCGGAACTTATGTGCTAATTTGTTGTTTTCATTTCTTACAATTGTTGATAATTTTAACTTTAATAGCGAGCAGCAGAAGCAAAAGCAACAGCAGCATCAATAACTTTGCGTTTAGTTCATATCGTAACGAATACTACTGCATAAAATACAATATATATATCTTGGTGTATATATATATATATATGTATATACGTACACATAGAAACATATACAATATATTATACACACAATACACACATATACAATTTATTATAAACATATACAATATATTTTATATATATATATATGAATACCTATATACAGATTAAGGATAATATTTTTTTAAAGTTGTTCTAAACGTAAATCTATGAGCAAAACTTTCAAGTTTTTTAAGAAAAATGTCAAAAAAGTTATCATCTACATGATTAACAAATACATGCAAAATCGCAAATTGTGCAAAACTATACAAGCTACATATAAAACATATAATTGCGTATATATATATACATATATATATATATATATATGTAAACGTGTGTGTATACGTATACGTGTGTGTGTACATTTACACATTTATATTTCTATGTAAAGAATGTATGCTTTCACACACTTATAGTGTGTGAACTATGTTATACGTGCGATATCTGCGAGCAGACACATGCATACACACACACACACACACACACACACACACACAAGCGCGCATAAGGCACATAAGACAAGTGTTCGTGAATTCACATATATTGCGCTCACACTTCGTTAGCATATTGGAGACGTTCGTGTAAGTGAAGATCGAAAATCGTTGTTTTTGTTGAGCAACGATCAATGTAGTGTTGGCTGGAATTTCTTCAATAATTAGTTGTGTTGTGCCTTCGCAAGTAAGTAGTAGTTTGGCTACTGGATGAATTTGTTTGGCTTGCAGCGTGGCAAGCAATCAGTACGCTCCAGTCGTTCCATAGTGTTAGATCGTGCGCTTAATATAATAGTGCCAAGCCCGTTTGAGAGGCCCATCACTCTACCCTTTAATAGTGGGATAGATGGGGTTTGCAATAAATGAAAAAAATTTTTAAAAAAATATATTTTTTTTTTATTATTATTATTTACTTAACGAAAAGAGAGAAAAAAATTTTTTTTTCAATTGTTTAATAAAAAATATAGTTAAACGATAACCACTAAATAAGAAAAAAAATAAAAACTCGAATTGTACAAAATCCCGATATACATAAAAAAGTAAATAGATCGTCAAATTAACAAAAAGCGAAAAAAAAAATTTTAATAAAAATTACTTTTTTTTCCAATTTCATGCATACTTTTCAAAAAAAGTTAACAGTCTAGTGTTCAGCGGTTGGTGTGAAATTTTTTTTTTTTTCTTAAATTTGAATTTATACGTTTATTAAGTGGGAAAGTGGAAGAGTAGCAAATTCTAAGCATTAATATTTTTAGGGGTATAATGGAGCCCCGTTGGAAGCGGTAAGTATTCATTAAAAAATAAAAAATAAAATTCGATTTTTGAATAAATTTTTTCTACTCTTGAAAAATAAAATTTGCTCTAAGAAATAGAAAATATTGAGAAAAACTTTCATAACTAATTTTTTGAAATTACAAAAACAAAAAACGATTTCAAGTCGTAAAAGCTTAAGAGCACTAAACTCTTAAGATTCTCTTCATTCGTTGTTCAGTCAGTGAAATTTTTTTCTCTTCTGTGGAAGAGACAAATTCTCTTTAATTATTTCTCTTACGGGTCTCTTTTTTTTTTTTTTTGATTGCTTCTGTCTCCAGCATTATGAACTTATCTTTAAGTTTAACATTTTATGCGAACATCTTAGAAGAAAAGTGATCGATATTTAATCGGAAACATTTTACATTCCAGTAATGTCAGTAAAGAAGACAACAAACATGTCAATTAGGTTAAAAGGCCATAATCAGGTTATCTGTCTTTCTTTTAATAATAAAAATAATTCTTCACATTACTGAAACAATTCAAGTTTATCTTCGTACTTCTGTTTTATTTTTTTTTCGGGACCCAAAAGTTAACTTTAGAGCACGAAATTCTACTTTACTTTACTTTATTGCTTCTTCTATGCTTTTTTATGAGCTTTAGTAGATGAAAATATCCAATAAAAATTTTAAACATCATCGGTTGAAAGTCTTCTACAAACAATACCCAAAATCTACTGCGTTATAATTCTTCTTGATAAGTGCAGTTCCTTCGCCGATTGTTGTTTATAAAAAATAGAAGTAACTTGAAAATCTTATTTCGCATAAAATGTGAAATCTTTTTTCAAAAAATTCTGATAATTGACTAACTCACCGGTAATAAGTATTGAACTTAATTTGATGTTTGCGAATGTCTTGTGTATGCTATTTCCTGATGAATGACTTTAGGAAGAGTTGTGAGATCGTAACGTGAATCTAACGCGTACTGTTAGACTCAATGAACGTTAAACTTAAGCTTCACTACGACTAGTTTAAAAATGTGACATGAAAATATTATAAACTAAACCAAATCAGGAACTTTGCAAAAGAAAGAGCAATCGAGCGTGTAAAGGAAAGCATGGTTTTTTTGTTCCGAACATTTTCAAGGATTTTGTTGCAACGAGTGCATTTACAATATTTTCGAGTATTTGAAACCTCAAAATAATGAGCTTTCGATCAAGTGGTTACCATTTACCACTTAACGTTTTTCGCCTAACACTCTTTTGAAGATTAAGTCTCAGACTGCACTTCGACAATTCGCTATTACTATTACTTTCCCTCTTTCCCAACTACGTTCTGATTGTCACCATGTTACACGTATCGAGGATATCTCCTGAGCGATTGGTCATATTAAAAAAACAGAAAAGAAAAGCTAGGAGAATAGAGAAAGGGGCGGCCGTTATCGAATGGAGGGACCGATATGTTTGAAATTCATGTTAGGAAGGTTGCTGATGCCTAAAAACCAAGTTATTTTCAATATTAACTATCAATGTACTATACTAATTTCGCATGTGGGAGTTGCTTGTATTAATGGCCAAATAGATTTTTTTTAAAAAGTCCCGGGAATACACTGTCCGCTTTAATACAAACGTATTGCTTCGAATTGAGCTTACCTCAGATAAGATAATTCCCGATGTCATCACTCTCTCATAACCGTAACATTAAAAAAACCTACGCAAGCTTCTAGCGTAGCTTTGCAGACAGTAACTATATATTCCATATTTTTTTTTTATATATATATTCTCCTTTTATAAAATTTATACAGGAAAGGGCATCAAATATTAGATATTTCAACTTTTTATTAGAAAAACATCGGACGACAAATGCGCACTTCTTGGATATTCGATGAGCATTTTGATTTACGATAAGCGTCTGGAAATCCAGTGTAAGGAATTGAAAAATGTTGGGCTTCAATTTAATTTATTAAAATCTCTTCATTGCCAAATAAATTCATATAATAGGTGGGTGCATAATTATCAGGCGTTTTTGAACAGTATTATCCGGAGCGTACTACTCCATCTATTGTCTGAGTTCTTTGAGACGACGGATGATGGCCTACATTGAAATTGTCGGCTAGCATTCGACTTGTCAAGCTTTCGTCCCCTTCCACAGCTGCCAAAAATGCCTGGTCGTCGAAATTCGATGGTCGACCTCTTGCCGGCTTATCTTCCAAGCTGGTGTGGCCATATTTAAAACGGACAAACCATTCCCTGCATCGACTTTCGCTGATTGTGTCCTCTTCGAAAAATTCGTTGGGATCGCGAAATATCTGCGCTGCTTTCCATCCTTTCTCTCCAACGCACTAGTAGGGCCTTTGGAAACACCTTAACCAAGCTTCGTTAAATCTGGGAAATTTTAATATTTCTTGATTTTTCTCTTGTCATTCTTAACAATGATACAAAGGTTTACCTGTATCTGTTTCTGCTTCTGCTGTATGTATAATTTTTATTAATGAAACACAAGTTAATACAAAAGATGAGTGCCTTTGAAACCAAGAACCGTATTATTAATACAGTAAAGCAATGAAGTAATTTTTCATTTTTCTTATCTTGAACTAGTAGACATTGCCGTATATGTAAATTTGTTCACAACAATCAAACAACATATTAATTAATGTTCATCATTATATAAGAATAAATCTCAGTCATTTAGCTCTGGTATACACGAATCCACAATTACCCATCTGTGTACTGTGCTGCCTAGCACTCCATTGGTTAGAAATAGAAAGAAAAAAACAAGTAGCAGTCTTTGGTTTACGATTTCTTTGAAATACGAACTATTGCTTCGGATAGAAGTGGTAGTGTAATCCTATTGATTTAAATTTACATCCAATCATACACAACAAGGAGCACTTTATATAACATCAAGTAAAGAGGCTGTCATTAAGCGTGATACTCATTAAACCTTTGAAATGCTTGCTCCCTTTTTTTTGTCTTACAATTAACTTCTTAATTAGTAATTTCAAATAATACAGTGCCGACTCTAGGTCTACGTAGAAGTCGGTTTAAAAAGTGCAAGGTCGATATGTAGTCGGCTATGTTGATACTTCTTACAATCTTCCTACTTCTTGAAATTGGAAAAAAAACAGATTCGCTTTAAAGCTTAGACATAGCCTTTGTGTTGTAGACAAAACTTCATTCAAATGTCCGTCACGACTTTAAACACATTGGCGCAAACGATGCGTTCATGTGTTAAGCACTCTTTCCAACACTGCTTGGGTTATGTCTGCGATAGTCCAACGAATTTTTTCCTTAAAATCTTCAAAAGCTTGTGCCGTGCCAGCATAGACCTGGACTTTGACGTATAAACGAAGACTGATGGTGGCCCAGCTCTTTGATGAACAAATGATGAGCACCCACGACTGAGCTGCTTCTTTGGTAATATTTTTTAATGACTGCTAAAGGTTCAGAAATTTTAAAGTCCCAATTGGACTGCATATCTTCATGACTGGAACAACATAAAAATATATATTTGAATTTGGAAATTACAATACTGGATAGTATCGCTCGTGATGAAAGAACTTTTATAGGTGAAAGTATATAATTCCAGCACGTACTTTTACCTGATAATAAGATTTGCAAATAAAAACATAACAAAAATTGTACTCCAGTTGTCTGATCATTTTGAAACTTCGGTCGGTGAATTTTGAAGATAAAAGAAGTTTCAATGAACAATTGCCTTTAAGATAGTAGGTCCAGTTTGACTTGGTGGATTAGTTAGTAAAAGCAAAAGAACGTGCAAAAATATGATGGGAATGGTAAATAGAAAAAAGTGCTTAATAAAATGAAGCAAGGTTTTGAATTAAGCGAACTTGTGAAAAAAGAAAATAAAATTTCTTTTTTTAAGACCATGAAAAATGAGAACCTAATAAAAGTACCTTATGGAGATAGGACTGCTAATGGGCAATTTCTTATATCATCACATCAACTTGTAAAAAATTTTTTTAAATCTATTTATGTGTATGTAGCATGTAGTATGTAATATACATTATAAAATATAACATTACAAAGGACGTATTTCGCACGCTGCAATAAAGGATGGGCATATTTCAAGTCAGTTATAGCTGTGTCTATGTCTAGTCTTCCTTACCTTAGATTACAGAATGTTAATTGAGCTGACCAACTTATTTCTGAATCTTTGACAGTTTAGTGTAACAGTTGTAACACAATTTTCCAAATTGTAACTTGGACAAATATGTTCGCAAAAGTCAAAAACTGGATCAAATTAAAAATTGATAGTCGAAAAAATCGAAAAATTCATCGTGTTTTCACCTTCAGTCGATCTGAAGGCGTTCGAAAGCTAAGAATAACAATTATTTTCGTTGGCTTCTTCCATGGCTTATAAAAAGTTATTTGAAATGAGATACTGACTTGATGAGACCTATAACTTTTAAAAGCTTTAAAAATATCACTTTACACTTAACTGCACCTTTGGTGTTTTTTCTTTTCTTTCACAGGCTACTCTTTGCCGCAATATTAGCTGAAGTTCTAATAGGATCAGATGCTGTAAGTGTTGTATTTTTTTTTTTTTTAGGTAATTTCTGCATCCATCACAGTAATGTAAGCGCAAGCAAGAAGTAGAGTCAAGTGAGATTTTATCTCAAATGTAAGATTCCAACTTAACAGCTACTCACATGTTATTAACTTCTATACTACGAGATCGGTAAGCAAACAACAGTTGCAACAGGGATGCAACTCTGCGATAACTAAATTCAATCCGATAAGGAGAGTGACAATATAATGTTGAACTGCATTCTTTCAGCTCCCTATCAAGAGTAGTAGTTGATCGCAACAAACCAAAGATCAGTATTCTTTACGGTATTTAAACTTTGTTTGTATTATATGTAATATGTTTGTCCCACTCACGTACATGGTAAGTACACCTTTACCCACTCGAGAGGATGATGAGCGTTTTGTTATTCCGCTTTTGATAATTAAAGACAAAAAAAGGAAAGATAAAGATATTACTACTGTAAGATTTCGAGCATATTGATAACATTTCCAGAACAGTGTTGAGTTTCCTGTCTGTTATTGAAATAATCATAGTTACGAAAATTGAAAGCTATTCGTATATACTAACTTTTTGAAAGTTACCATAATTCGTCCTTATGAAAAAATTTAAAACATGAAAATATTGAATGTGCGTATCGGCAATAAAGTCAAACTTCTACAAACGGTATATAGTTTCTTTTATTAATGACAACGGTATACAATATTATATAGCAGCATTCAACTTTAATTCGAAAACTTTTCGGAGCATGTATTGTAATTCTAGTTGATCCATTAATACACACGTTAACACGAAAAAGTGTGCGATTTTTTTCTTTTAATTTAACGATTCAACCTTCTTAAAATAACTTTTCAACGTTATTATTATTCCTTTCAGCAATTTTGGAAAATAGCCGACACAGGGGCAACATCAATATCGGAAAGACATTACCGGCCAGAATATCCACAACCATTGCCTAATCCAATTGACGATAGTTATGCCGTCGTAGATAGTCCCAATGCTCTGCCACCAAAAAATTGTACTAGTGGTCCGGTTGGTTGTATTCCTAAATGTTTCGCGGAGAAAGGTAATCGTGGCCCACATGGCCCCATTGGCGTTCCGGGTCCCAAAGGACATCAAGGTTATCCTGGCATAGAGGGACCACCTGGCGACAAAGGTCAAAAGGGTGATCCAGGCCCTATGGGTCCTCGTGGCTTAAAAGGTGAAAGAGGCACTTCGGGTATTCCTGGTATGCCAGGTGTTCCCGGAATTCAAGGTGTCTCCGGTAATCCGGGTGCTCCTGGTGTACCTGGTAAAGATGGATGCGATGGCGAAAAGGGTTTACCTGGAATTGCTGGTCTAGGTGGTATGACAGGACCTCGCGGTTATCCCGGCGTGCCCGGTGTAAAAGGCGAAAAAGGTGAACCAGCCAAGGAAAACGGTGATTATGCTAAAGGTGAAAAAGGCGAGCCGGGTTTTGCTGGCCGCTCTGGAAACCCAGGTCCAGATGGTCCACAGGGCTCTAAAGGCGATCGTGGAGATACTGGTCCATACGGAGTACCAGGTCCTCGTGGGGATCGTGGCCAAAAAGGTGACAAAGGCGCACCTTGCTTTGCTCCTCCACAACCCGGCAAAAAAGGCCAAAAAGGCGAAAAAGGTGAACCAGCCCGAAATGCAGCTCCAGTACACGGTACCGAAACTATTAGTGGAGAAAAGGGAGATCGTGGAGAGAAAGGAGATAACGGTCCCCCAGGTGAAAAAGGCGAAGTCGGATATCCTGGTGAACCAGGTCGTGATGGCATGAAGGGAGAAAAAGGTCTCCCTGGTTCGTCCGGTGATAGAGTAAACTAAACATAAAATCATTTCGAGTTGATCATTATATTATAGCGTATTTGTAGGGCCGTCAAGGCAACTTTGGCCCGCCTGGTCCACCTGGTCAAAAAGGAGATCGTGGCGAAACTGGTTTGAATGGGCTAGCTGGCAAACCCGGCCTAAAAGGTGAACCCGGTCGTCCGGGAAAAGCTGGTGAACGTGGTCTACTGGGCCCACCAGGTCCTCCTGGCGGTGGGCGTGGATCTCCTGGTGCCCCAGGACCGAAAGGTCCACGTGGATATACTGGTCCACCCGGCCCAAAAGGGTTGGATGGTTTTGATGGACCTCCTGGCCCGCAAGGTTTACCAGGCGCTAAAGGTGGCCCCGGTGTTCCTGGTTCAAACGGGGTTGAAGGTCCAGCCGGCGAAAAAGGCGAAAGAGGCAATCCCGGTCGTCAGGGTTCGGTAGGACCTATCGGTCCACAAGGTCATACGGGCCCTCCAGGTCCAGAAGGCCAAAAAGGTGAACCTGGTCTTCCGGGATACGGCGAAAGAGGCTTAAAAGGCGACGATGGAATTCCCGGGTAAGTTGCGTAGCATTTGACTTTTGTAATGTTGACGAGAGAACACATTAAATTGTCAGCCAAAGTCACCACAACTTAACAGTTTGGCCATTAAGAATCCGATGTCCTACTGTTGCAAACTTTTCAATAGGAGCCAAGCTCTTTCAGAAACTTAAAACCATGTAATTTGTTTTTTATTTATTTAGTATACCCGGTCTTAAAGGTCAAAAAGGCGAACGAGGTTTTAAAGGAAATGTCGGCGCTCCCGGCGACGCTCAATTAGGACGTCCCGGTACACCAGGGCGTATTGGTGTACCTGGGCAGAAAGGTGATCCAGGTCGTTCTGGCGTACCAGGACAAAAAGGCGAAATGGGCCCAAAAGGTGATATTGGAGGAAGGTGCTCAAGTTGTCCCCCCGGATTTAAAGGTGATAAAGGAGAACGTGGACTTGATGGAGCTCCTGGAAGCCCTGGACTTCGCGGACCTCCTGGGGAACGTGGTTATCCTGGTGAACGAGGTTCTGATGGCATCGCCGGATCGCCTGGTGCACCAGGAGATAAAGGTTTCGACGGCCTACCAGGTCTTCCTGGTCCGGAAGGCCCTGCCGGGAAAGATGCGTTGCTTGACTTGGATCTTATTAATGTCGAAAAGGGTGAAAAAGGAGAACGAGGCTACAAAGGCGCTCTTGGTCCTAAAGGAGATAGGGGTGAAGCTGGCTTTCCAGGTATACCAGGTCAAAAAGGTGAGGTAGGCGAGAAAGGTGATAAAGGTTACTCCGGCCCAGGCGGAACCGATGGTGTACCCGGAAGTCCTGGTAGGGATGGACGCGATGGTGTCCCTGGTCAAAGCATAAAAGGTGACGCTGGAAAGCCAGGCCTAGACGGAGAAAAAGGTGATAAGGGTTTTTCTGGGCCACAAGGATCAAAAGGTGAACCAGGATCCTGCGATATAGACAATATCAAAATGCCTCTCAAAGGAAATAAAGGTGATCGAGGTGACCAAGGTAATCCAGGCCCAATGGGCCCAATGGGCGAAAAAGGAGATATCGGTAGACCAGGATACAAGGGTGAACAAGGTGCTGTGGGCCCAACAGGTCCTGTAGGACCACGTGGTTTAGCAGGCCCGCGCGGAGAAAAAGGTAATATAGGCCCAATGGGTGCTCCTGGTAACCCTGGAAAAGATGGTTTAAGAGGACCTCCTGGAAGAGGCGGCGTTCCAGGACAGAAAGGTGAGCAAGGCATTGCTGTGGCCGGGCCACCTGGGCCTCCTGGTCGTATCGGAATGCCTGGCGAAAAGGGAGATCGTGGTCCAACTGGTCCTTATGGGCCTCCTGGTCTAGATGGAGCTCCTGGTTACCCCGGAGACAAGGGTGAAACTGGTTTTCCAGGTACACCCGGATTCTCTGGTCGTGATGGCGAAAAAGGTGATATGGGTCCCTTGGGACCTCAAGGTCCTCCTGGTCCTCCTGGTAAACCCGGCGTAGATGGGGTTCAAGGTCGCGATGGTGCAAAAGGTGAACAAGGTAGCCCAGGCATGGTAGGAATGCCTGGTTTAAAAGGTGAACGTGGTGCTCCTGGCAATGATGGTCCTAAAGGATACCCTGGTATAACGGGGCATGCTGGTCGACGTGGTCCTCCTGGGCCTGCTGGAATCCCTGGTAAGCTTCCTGATACCTACCTTTTTTCGTTACTCACAATTATGCAAATCACTTTCAGGCGTGAAGGGAGACAAGGGCGAGCGCGGATTGACAGGAAAAGACGGATTACCTGGCCCACGTGGTCCGCAAGGACCAACTGGACTTATGGGCGTCAAAGGTGATACAGGACCAATTGGCCCACCAGGTGCGGATGGTATACCAGGTTTAGATGGAGAAAAAGGAGAATACGGTCCTCCGGGAGCAGATGGTTTACGTGGTGAACCAGGCGACGTTTCTGAAAAAGGTCAAAAGGGTGAGCCAGGACCACCAGGACTGCGTGGTGAAAGTGGAAGGCCAGGAACACCCGGATTAACTGGTGAAAAGGGTGTGCCTGGTCTTGCGCTACATGGGCGACCAGGAGCTCCTGGTGAAAAGGGCGATAGGGGTCGGGACGGTACAGATGGCCGGGAAGGAACGCCTGGACAGAAGGGTGACCAAGGTTATCCTGGTCCCCTCGGAGCAAAAGGCGATAAAGGTGCAATTGGACTTCCCGGTGTGCCGGGACATCCCGGAATGGATGGTAAACCAGGAGAAATTGGTCTCCCTGGTCCGATGGGTCACACCGGCATAAAAGGTGATAAAGGAGAACGTGGCTTCCCAGGTGCTAATGGACCTAAAGGAGATAAAGGAGAAACTGGTTTACCTGGTTTCAATGGAACACCTGGAGCTAAAGGAGATCGTGGATTGCCAGGAGCTCCTGGCCTCAACGCAGTACCTATCACGATAAAAGGAGAAAAAGGAGATATGGGTGAAGCCGGTCTTATCGGTATGCCTGGTCCTGCGGGCGAGAAAGGTAATCAGGGTACACCAGGCTTCTCCGGGCCGAAAGGCGACAGAGGTCTAACTGGTCCTCATGGCACCCCAGGATTAAACGGAGCTCCAGGTCAAAAAGGTGAAATGGGACCTATGGGTGAAAGTGGCGTTCCGGGCTTAACAGTAAAGGGTGAAAAAGGGTTGCCTGGGCGTACCGGTAAAAATGGACGGGAAGGTAATTTCATACATATCACTCAAATATCGTAAACTTATCCCCGTATTGTTATTTTAGGTGCTCCTGGCCCGGCTGGTCAAAAAGGCGAAAAGGGCTTACCTGGTCTTCCCGGAAATCCCGGTCCTGAAGGCCAACCTGGCCCCATTGGCCCTCCTGGTCCAAAGGGTGAACGCGGCTCCATGGGATCACCTGGCAGAGACGGTGGTGACGGCATGCCTGGTGCTACAGGTGTTAAAGGCGACATGGGCTATCCTGGACCCAAAGGTGAAATGGGTTTGCCAGGACTTCAAGGTCAAAAAGGAGAAAAGGGTGATTACGGTTTAATGGGAGCTCCTGGAATGCCTGGATCGACTGGTCAAAAGGGTGACATGGGACAACCGGGACTTGATGGTCGCCCAGGTCCTGTGGGAGCACCAGGTGAAATGGGTTTTACTGGCCCGAAAGGGCGTGACGGACGCGATGGTTTATCTGGTCAAAAAGGCGCAAAAGGTGAGCCCGGCATGGTGCCCCCACCTGGGCCAAAAGGTGAGCCGGGATATCCAGGAAGAAACGGCCAGAAGGGTGAAACGGGTCCTCCAGGCCCACGCGGTTTAGTTGGTCTCAAAGGTGAACGCGGTGAAAAAGGAGAACAAGGTTTAATTGGTTTGACTGGCCCAATGGGACGTCCTGGTCCGAAAGGTGATCAAGGGCTACCCGGCCCAGTAGGTCGTGATGGGCCACCGGGTCTAACAGGTGGAAAGGGCGATGCCGGCTTACCTTGTTCCGCAGCTCAGGATTACCTTACCGGTATTCTGCTAGTAAAGCATAGTCAGTCAGAAGAAATTCCACGTTGCCAACCAGGTCACATTGAATTATGGAACGGATATTCCATGCTCTATATCGACGGTAACGATTACGCTCACAATCAAGATTTAGGATCTCCCGGATCTTGTGTACGTCGGTTTTCAACACTGCCAGTCTTGTCGTGCGGACCCAACAATGTATGCAATTATGCTTCAAGAAACGACAAATCATTTTGGCTCACAACTTCAGCACCACTACCAATGATGCCAGTACAAGTTCAGGATGTCAGCCGTTATATATCTCGTTGTACCGTATGTGAAGCACCATCGAATGTGATTGCTGTGCATAGTCAATCGATAGAGATACCAAATTGCCCAGCCGGTTGGGAAGGTCTTTGGATCGGTTACAGTTTCTTAATGGTAGTTTCAATTGAAGCCAATATGTGATAGAAGAAATAAAAATAAATTATTTTTACTCTTAGCACACTGCCGTAGGTAACGGAGGAGGCGGTCAAGCATTAGCTTCCCCAGGCTCCTGCCTGGAAGATTTCCGAACAACGCCATTTATCGAGTGTAATGGGGGTAAAGGTCAATGTCATTTCTACGAGACCATGTCCAGTTTCTGGTTGGTAACACTAGAAGATTACCAACAATTCCAGAGACCCGCAATGCAAACCATCAAAGCAGGAGAGCTACTGACGCGAATTTCGAGGTGCCAAGTATGTATAAAAAATTCATCATAAGCAAGGGTGGTCCCTTCTCTCCCCCTTTTAGTTCACCCTTAGCTTATATTTCCACCTGTTCGCTCCTTTTTTGTTTTCATAACTACTCTCTCTTTCTCCCTATATATATATATATATATATATATATATATGTTTTTTTTTTTATTAACCTTAAAAAATATATCGTTACAAATTTCTTAAATATAAAACAGATAATATACACATTCACAACATGAAATGAATACTTTTGCTAAGTAATCGAATGCCAAACATGTTAAAGTAAATGTAAAAATTTTTACCGAATTAAACTAAACACCAACACCAATACAATTTAAATGTAAAACAGTGCATATATAATCTTTTATAAACGAATTTAAAGTTCATTTTTAATACCTTTTTTTAATTATTTTATTATTAGTGTTCTTTAACTTAAGTAAGAAGCAAATAAATAATTAGAGAAAAAGCTAATTGTGAAAAAGAAATTATAAAGATATAACGGATAATATTATATGAAGCGAATTGTAACTGAAAATATTTCAATTCGAAATATTATGGTAGTACGAAAGATATTTTAATTAAGAAATTCCAAGCCAAAAATTATAACATATAATGAAGTACTTGTGACGAATATTAAAAGAAAGAAAAAACAATTTTAATATCATTTCTTTTAATTTATATTAAAGAATGCATTTTTCGTCTCTTCTGTTTTCTCTTTTTTTTTTTGTTTTAATTATAATCTGACCAATAACTGCCATACAGTTTTCTTCGTACGTAATTAACTGTTTTATTAACAAAAAAAAAAAAAAAAAAAAAATCAAATCAAGACGAAACAAATGAATGCATACAACTACACAGAATCCCTAATCCCTAACGAATAAGTTGTAATATTTTACATTATGTATAAATTTAACATCAACAAAACCAAAAATATAAATAAAGAAATTCTCATTAAAAAAAAAAAAAAACAAAAACAATAATGAAGTGACTTTATTTTCAAATTTTCCGAATTAAACGTACACGCACGCATATGCTTCGCTCTGACTTAACAAGTTACAGGGTTGTGGGTACGGCGAATTCAAGGAGGTACACCGAATTCAAAAGGAGGTATAGCGAAATCAAAAAGAAAACATACGAAATTGCTTACAAATGAAAGAGATGCATAGCGAATTCAAAAGAAAACATATGAACAATTTTTTACCTTGTTGCATATATGAATTCCACCAAACTTTGTTTTATGTTGTTGAGAAAACTAGACGTGTCACTTAAAAGATCCGTCTGACACTCAAGTCAGATCAAGGTGTAGTCATTCCTTAGCATCTTTTAGAGCAGTTAGAGAAAACAATACTCGACGTGGAATATTCTTCTATCAAAGCAATGCGATCTTCCACTCATTGCAGCGAACATCTAACGTTTCGACAACTCACGATGTAGAATTTATTAAAACGCGGATGTGGTAAAGATGGATTTTTCAATCTATCGTATAAATATTTTAACATAGAAGAAATTAGTCTATGGCGAAATGGCTATTTATTTCATATATAAATACCAATCAGATCGTCGATGCCAGCTTGTGTCAAGAAAACTTTCTTCCGCGGCCTTCTATGCACATAATTTTTTAAGTAACCTTGGCAGAGTTTTCTTTTCTGTTAAGTCTAAATTATATGGGAAATTAATTTTTTCTTAGTGATTCGATCGAAATGGTTTTCGAATAGAAGACGTTGGAGAATTCAATACGACAGGCTAAGAGTATTAATTCTACTTTAAATATGATGGATACCACGACGTGATGATGATCTCTTTCTTAACAGATCCCTTAATACGGGCATCTAATAAAAGAACTTGAATGCGACAAGTTAAAGGTTTTGCTTATAAAATTTACGTGTTGGTTACGCATTCGCGTAACGTCAAGTGAAAAAAAGAAAAACAGAAAACCCTCTTAGGAGACGGCAAGCCTCAAATTTTGTGCTTGTAATAACGGTAGTAATATTAATATTAATATCTTTCGAAGGCGTACCAATAGAAGAAATGGACTTTACAAACCTAGCAAAGAAGAAGCCTGATAACAATGAGACACTAATAGAACTGAACAACGTGAGACTTTTAGAAAATAGATAATTTGAATAGTGAGAGGAGAAAAGGTAAAAGAATAAATTACATATAACAAGCAAAAATACTATAGAATACGGCCCACCATTAAATACCCTACACCACTTCGCTTGATACAGTGATTAATTTAACGACTTTTCAAAATAAGGCTTTGTATAGGCGATGGTTGAAAATGTGGTCCGATCGAAATATTTTCAATAGCCTTCATCCGATTCACAATTATCGGATGACTGTCTAATTAACATCGTTTAAGTCAGAACGTCACTAAAATCGAAAAGTGGTTTTTCAATAGGACAATGCTTTCATCTAAGATATAGCATCCCCCCAGCATCTAAAGCTCGCACCACTGAATTTTTATGTTGCGCATGCACTTCGGTTTTTCTCCGAACCAATTCGCAGATCGTCCCAAATTTTCTACATATTCATGCGAAATATAAAATTCATAAATTTGCCGTATTATTATAATTCTCCTACTCGGGCTTATATCAGTCTTTTCAACCAGATTCAAATTTTCGACCGTTCTTGGTGCAATCCCGAAAGACTCTATTAACAATGATTCCTTTTTTTACCTTTTCAATATTTAGAAAAAAGAAAAAGCTGCATAAATTTGGATAGCATTTAGAATGGCAACCACCTTCCACTTAGTATCTTAGCACTCTTAACAAATTTTCACCCTCAATACGTAAGACGCAAATGTAAAAAGCCGGTAATAAAAATAATGATAAAATGAAAAAAAAAAATATAGTAAAAGCATAAAACTGAATTCAAATTGAGGGCACATTATCATGTGGGTTTCATGGAAGAGAGGGAAATGAGGGGAACAAAAGATAAACTCCGTAGAAATGCGAACTGGAACTGGAAATGCAATGACAACAAATTAATACGACGTTAAATAGCACTAACAACGACAAGTGACTAAGTTCTGCAGGAGCGCTTGCGTTAATATGCATATATCTACATATACTTTCATTCATATATATATATACATATGTGTATGTATAAGCAGATAGGGGTGGTTAATATCTTTTTTTCAATATCCCATCCATATAATTCGTGTAGATAAAACCGTAGTTGGTCTTGTCAGAAGTCAAATTGGAATTGTAAGAGTTAGACGTGAAAATCGTATCAGACAGAAGCAAAAAAAAAAAATAAAAAATAAAAAAAAGTAGCATAAGAAAAAGCAAAATTTCAATAATTATTGAATCAAATAATTGTGTATTAACATTTTTAAGTTATTTTTTATGATTTTTTTTTTTTAAGTTACCGTTAAGCACAAAAATTGCAAAATTGAAAATCGAATGCATAAAATTGAATAGTTCTGTGAAAGATTTTAAAGAAAATTTTGATGCACTTGCTTAACCAAATGTCCTGAGCGGATGTCATCGAGCAACCCCTAAAAGGTTAAATAAATGCAATTGCGTACGCATATACAATTATTCATCAACTTCCTTTACTTACCCCGCTACGTGTATGTACGTGTTGGTGTTGTGCTTATAAGAAAGCTTAAATAAATTCTCTGAATGATTATCGTTTTGTTGTTGTTCTTCCAATCAATCTGCCTGTACTGTCAGCGTTTAGTGTTATACATTCATGACCGATGGATCAATCCGAAAAACGTGCGCCTATTAAAAGAAGCAGCAGAATCAGCTAAAAGTACGAAACTAGGTCCAGATGAATATCAAGGATGTCAAGTGAAACGATCAAGAAAACGAGGTTATGTTTTGAACTCGAGCAGTTCAAATGCATTAGGTGGCAACGAGTATTGTCGTTTCTGCGCGAATACACCGCAGGGCTATTGCCGTCATCATTTTCATTTACAAGAGTTGCATATGCATAAATTACAACAACAAAAGGAATACAATAACAGTCTGTGGTGTTCGTTGGGTAGAAGTTTTGAAAGAACGGCAGACTTGCGGCAATTGCGGAGAATAAAACGTGAATTAAAACGTAACTTGCAACAACAAGAACAGCAAAAAATCCAACCGATTCCTTTACTATCACAATACAACAACGTCGAAGGTCATTTTCTAGCACAGGACGAGCAAAATTCACCCACAGATTCCGGTTATCAATCCAGCCCATTGACTTCGCCTTCAAGTATTATCAGCACCACTCAAAGTGAATTCGTTTCGTTACTATCATCTGATGATGCTGGTTTAATATCGCCTTCACCTTTTGAGGACCACCAAAGTGCGTTCGCTGTTAACGGCTGCGGTCCAGCCTCCCAAAGTTTTGTACCTTACAATCATAGAACTGGTTTATCCACCACATACTTGTGAAAATTTTTTCCTTTGTTTATTTGCTTTTCCCTCTTTGAAGAAGACTTTAATAGATAATCTATTCTACAAGACTTGTTGAAAGATGCTCAAATATACAAATATTGATTGAATTTGAAGTCCAATTGGGTTTTAACAACCCCCACCTGCATATACACCTGAATAGCGAGCGCTATTGAGTTTAACAAGAAAACACTTGAATCTATTCACACAAGTACTTGAAAGAACTTAGCTAAGTAGAAAAAAAAGAAAAAAGAAATTCCCAAACATGCGTGATGAATACTAATAGCTTGTGAAAGAGCTGCTGCACTTATTAAAAGCACAAAAGCAAAATTACAATATGACTTCGAGTGAGAGTAGCACCAGTTCGTCACGAAACAGCACACCCCGCCATCGGCAACGCTCCAATGCTAGATCAGCGAATAATTCGCCTACAACATCGATCCTTAAGCGTAACGCTATGTCTAGAAAAGCACTTGTACCTTTAGAACATGGTTGCGAAGATAACTGGACTTGGAGTCGGCGACATCGTTCCAAAGAAGTAGTATTAAGTGGACCTAACGACCGGACAGTGCATTTCCATCCGAACTGGAGTAAAGGTACTGCCGGTGTACAAGGGAAACGGCCCTTAAATAATGGCCGTTTCTATTGGGAATTACACGTCTCGCAACGTATATTCGGTACAAGCATTATGTTTGGTATCGGTACCAACAAAGCACGCTTACATGCAAATTCATTTCGTAATATGTTAGGCGAAAACGTTCACGGTTGGGGTCTGTCCCATAAAGGAGTGCTATGGCACGATGGTATTGCGCTGCTGTATACGAAACGATTTAAAGAAAATCAGGCCACAGTTATTGGCATACTATTCGACGGCATCGAAGGCACACTAACCTACTATAAAGACGGCAAATGCTTGGGTGTAGCATTTCATGGTTTAGATAAGGTAAGCAGAAGGAGGGCGCGAACAAAAAAGTAATTTTCACTCTATGCTCAATGAATATTTATCCATAATAACATGAAAGTAGACTCAAGATTCTTCGTGCTCATCATCTTTGACTTACAGTGATTAAACAATTACCAAGTAGTCTAGCCGTGTTTTGAACCGGAAAATACACTTTCTTAACCTAGACGCAACAATTCGCGCATTTTTAAACTGAACCTTTCGGAAGATCGATAAACCGAAATCAAAGCATTGTGAATCAATTTCAATAATGTTTGCTGTTTGTATTAGTATCGCCATACCATATAAAACAGTCGAAAACCGTTTTAGCTTCTGTTTTACTTCTATTTTTCAAAGACTGTTGAGAAGTGGCTAAGACTGTTTAGACTGTTTAAGACTGTTTAGAAGTGTTTAGGACTGTTTAAGACTGTTTTATTATTACGCTCGCTACAGAGGTCGATTTCAAGGAAGCTGCTACTATTAAATAGTACACGAAAGACCCGCACAAGCTTACTGTATTAACTTGCTCTGTGATTGTAGTCCCCCTTGGAGAAAAAAAAAAACGAGAAGGAAGCATCCGAGGAAGGGTATGAAGTTATAGATTTCGCTTTCTTGATTGATGAAACTATGTATGACGATTTCCTCTTTGCCAAATTACTTCTGTTTTCAAAGAACTTGCATTGAAAAGGGTTTGATAAACTCCTCCTCTTATTGTAATTAGTTAACTTTATACCGCCCCTTGCGTACGTGGAAACGCAGATATCATAAAGTGCCGCTTCCGGGCTTTATAACTAGATTCACAGAGAGGCCACTGTGCTATTTACAGTCGCAATTCCAATCCGTGGCCAATCCACAAGCTTGATGCATATCCTTTCTTGAGAAGCGTTTAAAGCAAAATATTTGTATGAAAGGACTGAACTCGCCAAATGTGTATCCCGTAGTGTCCCCCATTCCTCTCGACCACAATCCATCAAGTTTTTTTGAGAGGGCACTTGGCTGTTCAAGAGCAGGCATGATTACGAGTACCTGAGGGCTTTGGTGCCTACATTATACTTATGCCTATTATACGGATAATAAATAAATAAATATATATTTATATACAAACATCGACTTAAAAGTCAATATTCAACCATTCGTGCTCATACAATTTATTTAGCAATCACTTTCATCCGACAACCAGAGCAAATATCACCATCATCTAGATCTTCATGAGTTCCGCCCGCCCTTTAACCAAGCAATGCCTTTGAACCTGGTTTAAATACTTACTTACATTTTCAGATTAAGGAGCCGTTATATCCAGTCGTCTGTTCCACAGCAGCCAAAACTGAAATGACTTTAAAGTGCGCACGTCGCGATTTTGTCAATTTACAGGATCGTTGCCGTGCCGTTATTATGAAACATATAAAAACCCGCCAGGATTTAATACAATTGAAGCTGCCGGCTATTATTAGCAATTATTTAGCGGAAGTTTTGGGCGATTACACACCATTGAGGCAGGTGGATAATTATGATTTGTTATTTGATTTTTAGGTATATGTACTTTTAATTAACTGAATCGCCGTAATTAATGTTAAGAAGATTTTAAAAGAAGAATTGAAAAAAAAGATCTCATGATAACGTTTACAGTGCCATGATTTAGATAAATTAATCAGTAATTAATTCTCGCTCACTTATATATTTATATATATAATATATGTATAATATATATATATTTAATATCAAGATATCAAGCCATACACAACAAAACGTTCACTAACCTTCAAAAAAAAAAAAGAAATTATTTTTGTTTCCTCTAAAGTGGTTAGGGCCGATCTAGTGCAATATTGTTGTATAAGGTGTTATTTTTCATATTTTTTCATTTATTTAAAAACCAATGTAAATTAAAGAAACCGAGTGGATTCTAGTCATTTGTTACATACTGTTATATGCATAGATGCAAAGCGGGTATGTAAACGAAGTATTGAAGAAATAAATAAAAAGAAAAGAAAATTAATCCCAACTCTTCATGTATGTATAGATATATATGTGTATAGTGTATTACAAAAAAATAAAATATATTGCTTATGATTCCATTAAAAATCGTTAATGTATTATAAATCAATTGTACATTGTTGCAAGCAAACATAATGAACAAATAAATAAATTTTACAACAAATTAAAAAATTTTATTTTTAATTATTTAAATCATATTTAAACAAGCAAGAACCCAGGAGTGGCACACGGCCCGCCACTAAATACCCTACATCACTTCGCTTGACATAACTTTTCATATAACGGCTTTTCAGAATCTTTATATCTTTATATGGGAAATGGTCGCGAAAGTGGTCCAGTCCAAACCATTTCCACCAGCATTCGTCCTTGGGCCAAAACACGTGCTTGTACCAAATGTCATTAAAATATCTAAAAAATTGCGAACTTTAGGTTAGGTGCTGCGTTCATTTTTGTACAATATCTATGAAATTGGACTAACGGGTTTGAACTCTACGTTGCTGACTTAACTAACCGATAAAAAATTGCCATGGAAAAAATTTACAGAGATCTAGTGATAAATTCTAAGAAACAACTTAATGAAGCAAGCACACGAAGAAGAGTTACGTAACTATATCCAAGACCAAACTAGGCTTCTTTGCCATAGGATCTCATTAAAGGAACTGTCAACTGCCCACGGAGCCTTGTATTTTCAAAAAACGAGATGGATCATCGAGCCGGTTTATAGCTATCGACGATCGTAATTTGAATACGTTACCCGACGATCGAAAGATTTTCGATAGTAAGAAGAAGGCCCGCTTTATCGATAGTTGTAAACTTTCTACTGGAGTCGATATTTGACAGTTATCGAATTTACTCGACACCGGCAGTCATAAATTGGCCCTGGGACTTGATATTCCGCTTTTATCCGCGTGAGTAGCCTGCTAGGTAGAAATCGACACTAGGCAGTTAATGTTCGCGGGTTCGAATCTCAATTGCGGTGAAGTTTACTTTGATGGTAGCTGTAATGAATGCTCAAAGACGTAACGCTTAACGATTGTGAACAACCGTTAGACTGTGGCCATGAACTCCCCCAGTTTCAGTTCCTGAATGATGAATTGTAGCAAATTACCAACCATTCATTGTAGGATCATACTCTCCCTGACAATCCCTGCGCTATGGTAAGAAATATTTAAAGCATGCATGCTTCTTAAGAAAAAGCATATTCTACTTACGCATGTGATCTTTTTTATAAAATGAGCTGGTCACGCATGAACTTTGCGGGCATGGAATAAATTGTGCCAACACTTCACACACAACAATGTAGCACGTTCTGCGAGATATATTGAAATTAGCTGAGCAAACGTGTGGAATGTGTAGAAATGCATGCCCCCTTATGAGATCCTGTGACTGAATAAACTACAATCTCCCCCCTCTGTAGCATTTATTTATCTTCTTACAGAAATAAGAAATCGTACGGTTTCTTTGTAATTTTTAATGCAAATAAAATTATTTTATTTTCTACCGTTGGTTTCTCCCTGATAGCAATTAACCAATTCAACCATAATCAAGCAATTAAACTAAAAGTTCATCTACAAACCTACCTACGAACAAATCATGACATTGATACAACAAACATAATAATTATAACTTAAATTAACGTCTTAGAGAAAATAAAAACTTAAAACGCACTACAACTCATCCGTCAAACGATGTATATTTTGTAAATGATCTCCATAGTCGGTAACCTCACTGCCCACAAATGTTTCGTAATTGTCCAAAATTTCCTGATATGATAAGCGATTATCATGATTTTCATCTGTCGCCGCAAACAAATGATCGACTTCATCGGTGGCTACAATTTCGTTATTGGGCACAACCCAGGATAAAACTTCATTACCAATCAGTACACCGTCCCTGTTTAAATCATAGTCCTTATCGAAACGTTCCTTTTCACTAATTAACCATTCTTTATCACGTTGCTCGGCCTCCTCGCCTACGAACTCTTGAAAGTCAATTTTACCATCCGAATTCGCATCTTTTTGACGCATGGTTTGTTCGAAAACTATAGGTAACATGTGCGGATGTTCTTCCGGATTGTGGAATAGGGTGTATTCTTCTATGTTAAGTTGATCATCTTTATTTAGATCGGCCGCATTAAACATTTCTTTATCGTCTCTAATTAATTCTTGTTCTCCATCGTAACCATCAGCACTGAGAACCTCTTTTTCGTACTCTTCCTCATCTATGGCATACGTATCTTCTAAATACTCTTTCCATGTTACCTGACCATTACTATCTTGATCTATTTCTTCAAAACGATCGGCTGATTCTTCTTCGGCCAATTTTCTGCACATGAAAACAAATAAAATTGGAAAAACTTTAGTTGCAAATATTTAATAATGCAATATACAATTTAATAATACAATATATAATATTTCAGTGACTTTATAAAAGGTTTATAAAACTTGGTCAATGTCGGAGGCTAGCTTCCACAGAACACTTTTGTTTACTTTAACGAATCTGTTAAAGGTTTGTCGTTTAGTTTGTAACACTAAGTAACCAAGTTTAGTTTGCATGCACCAGAGGCCCTGCAAATTGTGCAATTTTTTGGCTTGTTAAAATTCTGAAGCGGTTCTCAATCTGCCTTCCAGTGGAAGGAAATTTGGGAAATGAGCTGAATACAATCGCAAACGTGCTTATCACTTGCAAAGCTTATGGCTTCAAATCTCGGTCTCGTTAGTTTCTACTGGATATCGACTGATCGTTTGTCAGAAGCAGGTGTAGAGTAGATTGATTTTTAGGTGGCCCTAGTAGGCATAGTGGAAATTTAAAAAGATTTTGATTGAAATTATACAATAAGTAAAATATCGATATGCTGTCGAGGTGTAAAGGTAACCATAATATTTCAAGCAAGTATTAACGAAATAAGCCTTCAAAAATATTAGCATTCACTCCCCGCCACGGCATGCCGATAAGGTATTCTACAACGGTTACCTCCCGCCCCGTTTCTCTACTAAATAAATCAACTAACTATAATAAGATCGTAGAAAAACATCGTAAGGGCAAAGTTTTAAATTAATATATGGACTACGTGAAGATTTCTGCCGCTATATTCAGTTTTGGTACAGCTTATTGGCTTAGGAGATAAGACTGACGGAGAGATCAACATGCAGCTTAATCAGTAGAATTTGTTCGGCTCTGAGCATGGTAGCAACACATAGATGGACGGACGGATATTGATGGTCGTAGAACGAAAAATAACTAAACAGCACTTCACCGTAAATAAAGTTATAAATTGCATAAAGTGCATGTGCATAACGAAACACAAAGTGCGACGAATGCAATCAGTACCGATTCCAATGAAAAACAATTTTTATCAAATGCATTGGCAATTAACTCACTTAAAAGATCTTAATATCCAGGCTTTCAGTTCATGGCGATCGATATATTGATCATTATTTAAATCCATTAAACGTATTAACACAGCTAAGCGACGTTTGGACTCTTCCGGTGAGAGTGTGTCAAATTCTTGAGCTTCTTTAACATTACCTATAATAATCAAAAAAAAAAAAAAAAAAAGAGGGAAAGGAAATTTAAATAGCAACTAAAATATGCAAGTTATTACTGACCTATGATAGCTTCATGATCGAAGCCAACTTTATGTTCTCCATTATCAAAATGATTTGCATCTCTTGGCTGATAGACACCATCTTTTACACGTTCTTTACTATTTAATTTTTCATGTTTATGCGGCGCGATACCAGCACCATAAGTTGGCATTGTATTTACCATCAAAACAAGGGCGGTGCACAAGAAGATCAAAGAAAATTTTGTTGGCATTGTTTTAAATTTGTTGTTTTTTATTTTTATTTTTATAATCCAATTATTTGCTCCAATTTGTTTCCTAATTTTATAATTATATCAACACTTTAATATGTACATTACGAGTCCGCTTTTTCTCTTTTTTTAATGGTAATTTCTTACAGCTGTTTTATACATTATATACTGTTTGACGTCGCCAAGCATGCCTCAATAATATTAAAAGTTCTTCATTTCTACACTCATTTCAAGTGGCTGAAAGGAGGAGGAAGCGTGCTTTATAAACGGAAAAAGCAGATTGCAGATGCTTTATTATTTTGATTAAAGATACAAATTATAATTTGCATTAATGATATCATAAATAGATATATATTTCGAAACATTTGACTTATAACAAAATATATAATTGTAAATATGTTTTCTCCTCGATAATCTTAGGCGGATTGAAAGACAGACAACCTTTATTAAATATAAATAAAACCGCTCAAACCGGCATATAAAGTTCACCACGAATATAGTTAAATTCAATTGTTTTAACTTATATATATATATATATCAACACAACTGCAGTTTCCCTGCGTTCAACAACAAGACTAAGCAGCAAATTTCAATTGCAATTTTATAGAGCTAACTTTTTTTTCGTAACAGAAATTAGATGCGTCAAATTATTTTATTTTATAGAAGGCGCGCTTGGCATATTCTTTAGAAGATTTGAATTTTGAATGAATTTGAATGTTCGTTGCATCGAGATGGGAAAAAATTTCGGCAATTTTACAATACAAGCAGAGAAAACTTCCAATTACTGCTACGAAAGCTTGTTAATCTGATTTTTAAATTATTTATTATTACGTTACCGCCCAATAATTTATATGTAAGTAAAAATACTAAGTGTGTGCATAATATATATGTCTACCATTCTTCGACCATACAAAACTGTGTACCTGAAATGACATATGTATTTAGATTCAGTATTTCTCTGTCAGGGATTTCTGTCAAGACTAATATTTGAACAGCTTTCTAATTTAAAGGGACTGAAATTGAAAACATTTTTATCCCACATATTCACCGAACCAAAGATTATTTGTAATAATTTTTCTTTACTCATATATATATATATATATATAGTTAAAGTTTGACGGTAAACCGGCATTTAAAAGCAACGATAGCAACAAAACTTACTATGAACTTTCAAACACAGCGCAAACTTCTCACAACCAAAGTCACATTTCTCACAAAAATTAAAAAAAAATTGTATTTAGCGTAAGGAAACACAATTCTTCTAAAACACCTTTTCTCTCTCTTATCATACAAAAAGCATTTTAATTAATCATGTTTCGAGGAAGCGATGCAAATAATCACACTAGCAATATAAAATAGAGATGATAAAGTCAACGAATCCACATTGGTTTTAAATACGGTATTACCATTCCTGAAATGAAATCGATTGCATTTTTACTGCTGTCACCACAATGTATACTAAAATGTTACATTGGCAGTTCTTCGCCATTTTGACAGTATAGTTAGTAAAAGTGATTATTAAAAAAATTTGCAATTTTCGCATAAAAACAAAAACACAACAAAAACATATTTCACGGCAAAATCAATAAAAATCGAAGTGAAAGAAATTAAATAAATAAAGTTTTAATTTTAACAACAAAACGGAATTCTTTGCTAATAAATAAATATATATAAAATTATTTAAAGAATGTAAGTAAAAATGAAGTGTGCGGGCTGTAATAATAATCATTAATACTCTAATTAACTAACAATATATATATGCGGAACTACGAAATAAATCTAATATATGCGATAAGATAGTGTATTTATTTTTTGTTATGTTTTTAAGTTAATCAATTAGAGTAGATATGCAACAAAGCAAAAACAACTGAAAGTTCTCATTGTGGCGAGTTTTTACGACATCCGTTCTTCTTATGGTGAAATTACAATTAGTAGAAAATATTCGAATGCATATCGATATTGATTCTTTATTTTGTGGTATTCTTATGTGAACGTATTCATCCATGCAACGAAAATAATAAATATTGAGAAAATTAAATATATTTAATTCAAGAATTTTCACCGGTCATCTTGATTTTGTCGACTTCAAAAATGTAGGATTAAATATCAACCACAAAATTTTCTAATGTATTAAGTAAAATTGCGTATGTAAATTTTGCACAGGTAGACAGTGGTAGACTATTGTTAATACTGCAGACATCTCTGGGAAAGAAAGGTCGTCATTAATATTTATATCACATAGTCTTGTTTTCTTATTTTTATCCAACATTTTAGGGTAAAAGCGCAAATATTTTCTTTTAACTTTTGACATATGTGCATACGCACGTCAGGGCAAACCAAGTCAAAGTTCACACACCACTTTAGGTATTCAAACAAAGCGGAAATTAAAACGCCATCTCAACATTTTTTACCATACACAGAAGAGTCCCGATTGAAAGAGGTTTGGTACAAGCTTTGTATTTTTTTATATAATTTTTTAACTTGATAGATGCCCAAAACTGCATCCGATATAAACTTGGATTTCATATATTTGGATCTTTATCAGGCCCTTCTCTCCAGAACGAGATATAATTCTCTTCGCGCTGTTTTCGTTTGCAAAAAATGCTGCAACGTATATTATTCACTTACTCATAACGACTTTTTCAACTCTTTTGATAGATGTCGCACTTCTCAAGAGGGGCGCGCAATCCAGGATTCGCCATGTTTTTTTGATGATTCTAAAGGAGCAGAGATGCTGAGCACGTTTGATATGCCATAAAATTTACTTTCTTCGTACGATATATATGTGATTGCCCATAAGTTTTCTTTAGTATTCAAAACTGGTGATTTTAAAAAATTTCAAGAAACATATTGATGAAGTTTCAATGAGTTAGGACATGCTGAATATGTATCCTATTGGCCTATTCTTTGTTACAGATACGTTATAACTGTTCAAATATTTGAATGGAGAGAAAAGTAAAATTTAAAATACAAACGAAAGGAAGTGAATTGAAATGTTCAGTTTTTGTATTATGGGAATTAAAAATTAGTCCGTGGTCACAAACTTCACGTTGCGATCTGTACATATATATATAAATATATATATATATAAGATTTAATAATTATTATTATTATTTGTTTAATTCATGAAATCAACAACTGTTGCTGCCACATGCGCGCTAACAAATATGCACTCGCACTAAAAAACTACCACCAAAACCCACCACTATTACAAATAAAAGTAATTGAAGAACGTGAACTAACAAACTATCCATTAATAATACAAGTTTTTTAAGAACAAACGACAGACAACCTTCACTTGCCACCATTCTATCTATATACACCACCGCATAGAGACACCAATGTGACTTGTTCTGATTACGCGGCAGTAAGCTGGTATGTGTGTACCTATGTTTTCATTCTAAATACAATATATGTATACATACATATGAAGCTGAGAAAATGAAATGAAATTCATAAATATATCATGTTAAGAAAAAATATTTAAAAACCACAGCGATATTGGCAAGTATTTGAAATAGTGTTATAAAGGTTTTTCCCGGCAAAACAACAAAAAACGCTTGAAAGCTAAGGAGAAAAATACGTTGGAAAGCAACAAAGTAGCACAAACTTGCCTAATTAACAAAGAAAAAAAAAAGCGAAAATCAAAAAACAAAAAATCAATATTTATCTATTAAATAATTAACCGTAAAAATATATAATAAGCAGTATTTTCAAGTTCTTTGCATAAATTATAATTGATAACAATTTGCCAAATGCCATACATTATTATACGTGGTAATTTAGCTTCATATAGTCATAAATATCCATGGCGTGTTCTCGTTTCGGGATTAAAAGGTAACTTTCGATGCATTTCTTCATTATTAGGTTTAAATTGCAATATGTTTATTAATTTTCAAATATTTGTTTTCATTTCATTTTTGATTTTATAGTTTTTCTCTCTTCTCTTCTAACAATAACGTCATTTCATTTTGAACGCAATGAGGAAAATATTTAATGCCCGATAATATATGCAGACACTCCAAGCCAAACTCGGACGCTATAGTAAATAAATTTTATTGTCAAATCTAGCGAAAGTGAAATAATACCAAAATGCTTCTTACATGATTTCTGATTGTATATTTGTTATCAAAAACGGGAAACAAAACTTGAATCCATTATTTTTATACCCATTACCGAAGGATGGGAGGTATATTCATTTTGTCAAAACGTTCACAACGCCCAGAAGGAAGCATCAGAGAGCCCACAAAGTTTATATATTCTTTTAACTATGCCTGTCTGTCCGTCCGCGCAGTATTTAATATAAACATTCATACGAAATACTAATTTTTAAGATATAATAATTGAAAAGCAAATTTTTGACGCCGTCCAAGTTTGGCTTGGGAGTTATTTTTTGATTAGTTGAAGTTTTTTTAGTGTGACTTGATTTAAAAAGCAATAAACTCAAATTTTGTTTTCTGTTTTGATAGCTTAAAGCATTTTTGTATTAAATGACTTTCGGTAGATATGACAATAAAATTTATTTACTAGTGTTCGCGTTTGGCTTGGACTGACTGTATGTGAGAAACGCACATATTGATGGCAAACATTAATTTGTTTGTGTTTAAGTAACTCTTCTTTTCGCATCAACATTTATTTAGATTCACTTCCATCAAATTCGGTCCTATTTCATTTAGAATGCCCTTTAGATTTCAAAACAATATAAGGGGCTCTAGAAATGGCAACAGAACAACACCAAATGCAAACAAGGTTGTTCTGAATAAGGAATAGCCAATCTACCCACTCGTCGCAACTATTGCGATTGTTAAACAGCCATTTTACAATTTGTCAAAATTTTTTGAAAATTAGGAATTATATCATCGAATGGGTGTGTATGCACTGCTCGTGTTTTAAGAAAACCTACGGCCAGGTTATGAATTAGTTGAGTTAAACGCATGTATGCAAATACACGACACGCTTTGTGAAGAATTATGCATCCGTGACATCATAAAAACTATGTCTGTTCTTTGAAATCATTACACCCTACACCGCTGTGGTATAAAGTGTATTAAGTTAGTTGGGATGTGTACAATAGTCAAAATGACTTGAGGCAGACCCAGTTTTTATTATACCAATCTCTCTACTCTCGATCACTTTGTAAATTGATGTAAGTCTGTCTATCTGTCTGCTATTGATCACACTGTTTAAGGTATTATGAATATAAAATTTGATACATCGATTTATTGTGGCCCAAGGACGAACGCTACTGAAAATAGTTTAAAGTGGAACACCTCTTCGAGAACTTGTCGTGAAACGCCTTACTTTGAAAAGTCATTACATGAACAACTGTGTTAAGCGAAGTGGTGTTACATATTCAATATCGGCCGTAGCCAACTATAATTTTTGTACTGCTCTTATTTATTTATTTACAAACTAAAAATTGCACGACATACCAACCCATTAGTTTACAAGTTGTGGTTGTTTTAGTGACGCTACGCGCGTAATTGAGACTTTTCCATTGTTTTACAAAGCATTTGTCAATAGTGGCGACATCTACATGTCATCCTTTAAGTCAATTAACTCTGTCGTCTACTCTTGATCTTGATATTTATTCTGTAAATAACATCACGAACGCGCTACTTTGTGTTAAATAACATCACGAACGCGCTACTTTGTGTTAAATAACATCACGAACGCGCTACTTTCTGTTAAATAACATCACGAACGCGCTACGTTCTGTTAAATAACATCACCAACGTGCCGCTTTCTGTTAAATGGCAGCACCAAAGTCTTGCATTCTGTTAAATGGCAGAATTCTGTTCAAAAAGAGCCAACCCATAGATTTAGTAGAAAAAAACCGTTATTTTGAAAGTTTATTAGGTAAGCAGCAAAACAAATTTAATGACAACACATGCAAATATAAAAAATAGGGAAAGTCAAAAAATTGAAGAAGTTCGATAATAGTTTTGGTAATATTTTAAAAATCATTGCAGCCAATTCGGACCAAAGATTCATTGGAATGATTAAACGTAAGAGATTTCATTCTTTTTACAAGTTTGTCAAATGTATTCGAGCAATTTTTTATTTCTATATTACTTATAATATGCAGCCCGGATTTCTTCATTTCTGACCTGTTGTGTATTCTGCAGAACGTTACGTCAGAACGTAATTGTGTAATGAATTGTATTAAACGGGCCTCTCAATTCTTCTAAGAGGACTATGTCTTCATAATTTTTCCGATTAGACTTTTACTAGGTTTCAGAATATCTGATATGAATTGTAAACTGAATTTTTGCCTACTATATGCGTAATTGGGGCGAGTTTCATTCTTTTTCGAATTCGATCGCTAGCTCTCGACTTTCGATGTTTTACTCAGCGTTGGTAACCGTGAGCGTTTTTACAAGAGATGGCAGGCAGACGGACGGATTATCGTACTTTTTTATCTTTCTGTTTAGTAAATTGCAATAAAAGTTCATTTACGTTTGCATACGTTTGCCTCACTGTTTTTTCTTGTTTTTCGGAGTTTTTCAGAGAATCTTTCTTAAAAGCGAAAACAATAAAGTTTTTAAGCTGCTTAATCGGTAAACGGTTCACAGAGCACAAAAAAAAAAATGCATACAGTAGGGAGCATTTAGGTAAGATTTCTACAACTACCATATATTTTATCGGACCACTGACGGGTATTACTTTCTGTTACAAGCGAATTAGAAAATTTAACATATCCACATTTGTTTATTTAAACTTTAAATTTGCTATTAATTCTGTTTTTAATTTAAATGCCAACGTGAGGCTCGAAATTCTGCTTAATCGGCAAACGATTCACAGAGCACAAAAAAAAATGCATACAGTAGGGAGCACTTAAGTAAGATTTTTACAATAACCTAGCGATGTTCCCGAATTGTATAAACATAAGACTTGAATATGTGTACGGATATGTTGCCCGCAATAAATAAATATTGACCCGACCATGTTTAAGCTTAAGCGGCAAAATACAAATTTTTTTTTCTGTGGTGTATGACCAATCACTCAGGGGATATCGCCCATATGCGGAGGAACGATGGTGAGGGAAAGTAGTGTTTGTGTTCGTTTGACTTAAAAGTGGAAACGTTGGTGTGATCAAAGAATGCCGAGTCGCGGTATTACGTCGTACGATATACAAGCAATTCCGGAGCGAATGGGGCGAGAACGCTGAGAAAGCCTTGTCGTCCTGTCAAAAGACTTAATTAATGGACACATCTGTTCTATCCCTCTGAGACACTTGTCGTGGATGTACCTATAAATAAGCGCTACACTGCCCACGCTCGATGGTATGGAGAGTTTTAGACGCCCTTTCGTCGCCCACTAGCACCTGAGCCTTTCGCTGTATGCGGTCGAATGTCTATAAGCAAAATATGTGTTCCCCCCCTCACGCATGTGACATATTTTCTAATTTTAGCGGATATAGGCGGTGTAAATGGTACGGATGTCGGCTGCAATGAAGTATTTCTTACACCTATTGCTTTGATTGCATCTTTCGACACTCCGAAGATTTGATCCGCCTACAAAAACAAAAAAACTGTAAACTAGATTCCTTTACAAATATTCAAATAATCATAGGGTCAATCTTATCGAGGAAAAGAATTTATTAATTAATCCCATCTCACATCTTACGAAATAATTTGTAATCCAAATGAAGAAACGGGGACCTAAATCCAATATAACTTTCTTCATTTCTTAAGACAAACACAGCTCAGACTGTGGCTTTATTTTCAAAAACATACAGCCAGAATCTGACGCTTTGAGTCTTTGATGAGTTGTCATGAGATCGTTTTTGGTGGCAGCGGTATGATAAGTTCAGTACTTTCTTTTGATTTCCGCCACTAAATTGTGTGAAAATATAGTTTTGTTGTACGATTGAAATCTTGTTCACCAAATATTGTATAAAAAGCAGTATTTTACTATTAAATAAACCGCTTCATTTTAAATTGAGTAAAGTCACTGCAATTGGCTACAATAACTATGCATATGACGCATAAGCACCGGCCTGGAAAAAAGTTGCCATAATATTATTATTATTATTATTATTATTATTGCTACTTTAGTGGAAAGCGAAATGCGAATAGCTTTTAGCTTAGCTCATACATTCACTCTTAGATTTTGTCATTTTCATTAGTGTTTGCGTTTAAAGTAGACGATACGAAAAAAACTGGGCTGTGGTAAGAATGATCAAATTTGTATAAAAATAATAAAATTTATTTATTTTATTTCATTTAATATTTTATTTGTAGAGAATGCAAGAATTTTATTTTATCTTTATTTATTTAGCAGCAAAGCAAAAACTTTTTTCTTTTCTCTTTAATTAAGAATATATATGAAAATGCGTTTGTGTGATTAAAATTAATCTTTTTACTCTTTTTTTCCTTTTCCATTATAGCGTCCGATATTGAGCAATTGAATAAGTTTTCGTGTGGTGGTTACAGCGATGAGACAACAATTGTTTATTTAGTACACCCATGTCATATACTGTCAGCATTGGAGGTAAATTGTAAATTGTAAATTTATATACAACAAGCCTTAATATAGAGTATACAGTGCACAAGTGCGAAAGTTTCCCGCGTGTCATTGACCTAAACCAACACCGCACACAATTAAGGCAATTTGGCTGAGATACGACGTTTGCGTAAATAAAAATGAAAATGCAAAGAAAAGAAAAAAATAAACACATAATAGTCAGAAATTGCAAATTTAATCGCTACCTGTAGTAAACCAAAATTGCTGATCAAATGTATCACACAATTAACTAAACGTTCTTGTTGTGTTTATCTACTGCCCATAATGTTTAGTTCACTGCATTTCTTAATAACTTTTGTTTAGTCGCGTACTCTACGCTTAAAGCACAAACATATATATATTGTTTTTCTTTTTTTGAAATTGTTTTAAAGCTTTATTATATGGAGTTAAAATAAAGAATTGAAGCAAAATTTGGAAGCAAGCCTTGCGTGTGTGTGTCATGTGAAATTTTTTGCAAAAGACAAAATAGTAGAACAAATAGTGTAATGTAAAGCAAAAGGCAAAAAAACTCAATGAACGCAATTTCTAATAAATAAGAGGTGGAGGTTTTATTCATAAAGGTTTTATTCAAAAATAAGAGCTGGAGGCTTTATTCATATCGTAAATAAAATTTTTCGTTATTAAAGGTTGCTAATTAATTATAAATTATAAATTCCAATAAAAATTACATATAGCGCTTTTCAAAGGCACTTTCTGCTCATCACTTCTGTGCTTTATTGATGTTTATGTAAACAACACTTCTGCATACACGTCTGACCCACGTTCTCCCCCTTTTATTAATTTCGATGGCAACAAAATGCTCACAACAAGATTTTAGGTGAACAATCTCAACCCGCAATCCTGGTTTCGACATACGCCATATGCTGCCTGCACATGACATTAGTATATCTTCACGTGGTAATATTTTTTAGAGCCAACCAAGAAACCGTTGTAGAAAAGAATACTACTTTTCAACTAACATTTAACAAAGCATTCTGTAATTTGAAATAATTATGGGTGATTCAGTGAAAGGTAAAAGGGTAAACATTTAATTTTCTGACTTGTGCTCACTGCACATGTAAGCGTAATAAGAATTATGTGAAATATCCATTTGCTGCTAAAATTGCGAATACATTTTTGGGGAATTCGTACTTTCGTGCATGGGCAACTCGCTTGTGTGCAACGCGAACTAGCTTACGCGACCCCCCTTATCCTTGTTGCTATACCTATGAATTTCTAAAAATCTTGCGCCTATAATTAATTATACAATAAATAATTGTTCTTCTTCAAAGCATTCATTCTCCACTGTATTTACATACTTATTCAACGAGTGTAATCTTGCGATGCCAATCTTACACATTTGTTTAACTGAGAAAGCTTTTCGAACAGAAGTAATAGAATTTTATAGCCGAAAATGTTACATTCTCCCTAAAGCGGTGTCTTTTTTATAAATTTAATTTTGTTTTATTGATCTGAAATGATCTCCTAAATAGTTAAGGCTTACATATAAAAAGATGATTATTGGCGCGACAAATTTTAAAAGCTCGAATATAAGTGTACGGGCATTTGAAACTTCGGTAACTTTTATGCTTTTCATCCGCATTTTTACAGGATTCTTCAAACCCTAATTCTCTAGAGAAGTACGCTCGTGCCTCTGCCGACGTCGGAAATTGATCTTTTCATTTCAAATACTCGCCAATCAAGCAAAAAGAAATATTTTACAAAAAGCCTTTATACTCCTCGAGTTATAGGTAGATAGATAGGTGTAGATTAAATGTTGTTTTGCTTTTTTTTTAATGAAAATTTCCATCAAAATAGGCTGAAGTCGCCTCACGGAAATGTCTTCTGTGTTGCCATTTTTTAATATTATTCAAGCTTTTTTTTTTCAATAGTTAAATATTCGATTAACCGCTTTTTTCTTTTCTGTCCTTACGTCCCACAAAATTATCAAAATAACTTCTTGTAAAAACAAGAGGGAGAGTCTTAAAAGACTTCTAAAATGGACTTACCGCTTAAGGTAATTAATTAAGACCAGCAGTACGAGAGTGGCTCCGCCATTTTTCCCAAATCATTTTTTTTCCATCACTTCAATCTATGCCAATAGTACCTTTAATTTATCGTACATCGAGCGTACAATTGTCCAAAGAATTTCTACTTCCTTATACTATTACAATGGTTTTATTTTTTAAGCTGGATACAGTTTGTCCACTATTTCTCTCACCTATTTATTCCATCTTTGAACTTTCTATGCCTTTATTTGCTTGGTTTTAGGAACAAAACGAAGAGAGAGTAAAACATTTTGAAGTGTGCTGTCACAGCAAAAATATAATTCAATTAAAGTGGCGTAAGTACAGTATTTTTGGCCAATTAGCGAATAGTACTAACTTACGTTATTTTTTTATTTGTTCTATCCAATTGATAGATTATTTCGAAAGGACTGCGTAGGTTAATCACATTTTTAAACTTGTGGCAGCCCTTAGGCAATTCTCAACTCGTTATTGTCTTTATTGGACGCCAAACAAGGATGTCTTTACTCAAATTTTTCCAAGTTATGTATTTATTTTAAAACAATTGCTTTTAAAACAGGCAAACTCTTTCCACATCTCTCCAAAAGTAAAGACTCAGCCATTATACGATCAGAAAAGTGTTCATTTGGAATTGTTGCTTTATATCCAATCAATGTCGGGAAAATCAAGATCAAACTATTTGTAGAAATCCCACATGGGCATACTATTGCAAAAAATCAATGGATCCTCAAGGATTCTACCCCTCCGATATGCGGCTTTGGACAACGTCTTGCGACTAAACATATACAAAAGCCTTCTAATATTCGAAAAATGGTTTTCCATGTATCTAACCTCATGGATATTTTGAAAATACTTAGAACTTAATATCAAAAAAATTTTAAAATTTATTAAGGCTCTTCAACTAATCATCTATCTACCTAAAAAAAAGAAGAAGAAGAGCTGATAGTCGTAGTTACTAGTGCTCGTCCTACTTTCAGTCCTAAAATGTAATCTTTCCGTCTAAATAAATTATAATAATGGTACTAATACATGAATGGAAAGATTGATTCAATTAAATGATAATGAAACTCGGATATTTAGTAGATTTTATGCTTCTCTTCCACTGACGGATAGGCATGAAAGCTTTTCATTGGATAGTGTTCAGGCTAGAAAAAGTTCAGTTTCTAAGGTAATCCGTTACCTTGTCCGAATCATCACTGCATCCTCATCATATCAAGCTGTATTTGTTGTTTTTCCTACGACTAGGATGATTTACTTTCCTAACAAAACATTTCCTTAGACGAATATACTCTAAATGGTTAAAGTGTGAAAATGTGTGAAACAATTTCTTCATTAGCCAAAAATAAAGCAAAAAGAAAGGGAACATTTTTGCAATCTTTGGTAACTTTCCATTTTTCTAGATTTTAGGTTTCCGCGTGGTGGCTTCATCGTCAACTGCGGTCAAGCAAGATTACAACGAATACATGTGGACAATGCGTAAAGAGTTTAGTGAACCTGAACCCTTAGACACAGAAACTGCAGTTAAAGAGAATCTCTCCAACATAGGACGTGAAGCGGCAGGTTTAGAAAGTTGCCATAAAGTCCATTAATCCAAATAAACCTGCAACTAGTCAAAACCTATCACTTACCAGAACCTCTATACATACCCTATACAATCCTTTCAACAAAGAGAAGAAAATTGTAAAATAAATATTATTTCAAAAAAAAGTTTAAATTTGGAAGAAATAGAAGAGGCGGCAAAAGCTTCAAAGGCAACATAAAAGACACCCTTAACACCTAAGGGCAATTTAGTATTTGTGCACATAGAAATGGAGAATGAGTTTTATAACGAACTAGTTAAAGAAGAATTATCGACTACTGCAACACCAGTAAACTCTGCACCTTGCGTCTGTCCTACGTCTTCTTCTTTAGGGCAAACTTCGTGCAGTGCAGTCAGCGCAAACACAAATGCCTCAAATGTGGTAACAATACCAGTACCCATAATACCGTCAGAAGGCATTTATTCTTATGTGGCTATTAAAGGATCTTTACATGATCGCTCTTGTACCGTGTTTGGCTTAAATGAGATCGAGGTGCAAGCAATATCAAAACGCTTTGAGAATGCTGTTAAACCGGTAGTGAATGGAGTTATGATATCAATTTCGCCTATTGCTATGATAAATATCTTGGCTCAGTTGAGTTATAAGGTGATAAGCAGTTGCGGCGAAGCAGAAATTTGTTGGACACTACAACGTGAAATTTAAATATTAAAACTTTTTTATACTAATTTTGAACACTCTGTATACATGGAGAAACAAACACAATCAAGAGAATAAAAACAAGAGATTTTTGCTGTTTGCGAATAAAAATTAAGTAAAAAAGGATACGGTCATAAAAATACGAATCTTACCAAACGCCCAACGCTGTACTAGGAGTTTTTAACTCTTCTCTCTCGCGCCATTATCATCATTGAAATCAAATAAAAGACAGCTTCAACATGGAACGTCATAAGGCTGACTGTTGCAAATGCCATAAGCAAGTTCAGCCAGCTCAGCAAACAATCAGCGACATGGATTTTGATCGTGGAATATGGAAGGCTGGTAAGATGTCATTAATTAAAATTGTGTGAAACACGTTTAAGGCCTATTGACATTTTTTTTTTTAGCTATTTATAATGAAGTGGAACGCGTGAAACAATTTATAGCGAAAGGCAAAACAATGGATCGCGATGACTGCGACTATACGGCTTTGCACTATGCAGCTCGGAATGGTAATGAACAAATCTGTAAAATGCTAATCGAGGATGGTAAGGCTGATGTCAATGCGCGAACCAAAGGCGGTGTGACCCCTTTGCATCGAGCTGCTATGATGGGTAAATGTTTTAAAAATAAGTACCATATGTTGAGAATGAGGACAGCACGAAGCTTTGGTTCCAAAAATTTAAAAAACCAACTGCTTACGATTATCTTGAAAAAAATTTTTCTATCAATTTGTCTTTCGCAAACCAATACTTAAATTCTTACCTTAACCTTAATAAATCCTTCGACACACGCCTTCATAGTACGGACAGAATGACACAAATTGTTTTATAAAATTAACGTGAGTTGTCCAAGTATTGCATGGAAATTATTAATTGGTTTTATTAAAGGTCACGTAACTATCGCCAAACTATTATTGGATTCGAAAGCTACAATCGACCTGCAAGATGACGACGGTGAAACTGCTTTACATCGGGCTGCTGCATCGGGTCATTTGGAAATCTGCAAGTTATTGCTTGAATTGCAACCGCAACTTAAAGATATGGCAGATAATAAAGATAAGATACCTTTTGAATATTTAGCAAAAAACGCAAATGATGACTTCAAAATTTTATTGAAACCTTGAAAGGAGGAGTGAAAAAAAAACAAAGATTATTGTTCTTAAAAAAAAAAAAGGCATTTCCAAAATGATTAATTGTCATCTTTTACAACAATTATAACAATAATATCTTTATCTATACAAATATATATATATATAATATACATACACAAAATATTAAATTATACATGCAGATATAATCGCTAAATTCCTATGAGTAAGTTGAATAATTATTAAAAGAGTGTTTAGTGTTTGGTTAAACCTTTTTCTTTTTGAGTTTTGTTATTGTTGCTATTATTATTGTTGTTAGCATTATTTTTATAATATATTTTCTTTTTCTATTTTTGAATTTAGTATTGTTTTAAGTTAAATATGAGAGAGAAATTTGGCAAAAAAATAAAGCATTATTTAATTAATTAATTTAACTCTGCGCATTGAAGCTACTTGCGCTTCCTTTTCTAAAAATGTTTTTCGTTTACTATTTGAAAACAAAAACCAAAAATCATACTTATCAATTTACTTAAGATAAAAATACCACTCTTTTTTTCTATATCATATTATAACACATAATAAAATAAAATTTAAAAGAAGCGCAAACCGTTATATTTCTTTGGAACGCTTAGACTATTTAATATCGTTGTAGCCTGTACGATGCTTGACCGTAAGATGGAGCGAAGTTTCTTCCATTCCATGTTGGTTTACACCATATATATATATATATATATGAATATATTAGGAATTATATTTGTATACGATATTACAGAATCTCCTAAGTAATTATGTGAACTGAAATTCATATTTAAATATTTTGCTGAGAGAATTCTTAGGGCGCCTAATTTGATTTTCAATCCTGGCACGAAAATTTTAATAAGGAAACTCAAGCTAAAAAGCTTTAATACGTTGCTTGATAGAGGAAAGGGAAGAAATGCATAAAATTCATAAAATACGAAAATACAGCAAACGATTCTTAAGCAACCTATGCTTCCAGTCTGTAAGAGCGGGGTGACTTTCGAAACCTTTCCACTGCGCGAAGATTCACATTCGGGACACCTAAGCTGGAAACGTTGCCATACCTATAAAACGTAAAATCAATAAAATATTCAACTTTATTAAAACGACTCCAGGCAATATCGTTCTTTCTCGTCTGCCTTTTTTCAAGAATGGAGCTCAGATTTGAGTGGTTATCGTACTTTAATTCTAGAATCTATTTCTTGGGGATAAATAAATTATAATAGTAACAAGTAAAAACACTGTAGGGCCATTGCTTACCATTAAACACTCTAAATAATTTTCGCCATTCGATTGACTTCCGATGATTGATAGTCGTGATAGGCCTTTTATATCTGTTGAATGAATGCAATATGGAACACTATAGACTTGTAAATTGTTGTTTTCTTAGCCGTTTGTTCATCTCGATAAACGAGTCGGCATATCTTATGTAAAGAGAACATAAAAACCCTTAGATTGAAAAAGATAACACTGGTTCATGCAAAAGTCTAGCTATCGCGGCTATAGAAAAAGCCCAGAGATGACAACAAGTGCCCGTTTATAATGGAAATATTTCGTGCATAAAATAGATAAAATAAATTTCCTCGCGGTCATCGTTTGTTATTTTTAGCCTACAAAAGACTGAAATATCTTGTTTGCATTCATTGACGGTTACATAATGAAAAGCTGTCGGTCTTACTTTTTTTATAATCACATATTTATTTAAGGGAATCAATCATTCAACATCTTTTTAATTGCATAATTAATTAACACGTTTTATAGCGTATTCGCCAAGTAGTAGTAAATGCCTCTTACTCTTAATTGCTATTAATATTAATTCTGCTGCCTCATTATACTATCACAATCGTTAAAGTCTATTAAATATGTTTGTAAACATTTTGGTATTTCTAATTGTTCAATCATTTGTTGTAAACTTGACTTCATTATTGTTGCACGATAAGGATTTGAGAATTGAACGGTGGTGGTAGAGATGCTATGAAATTTATCCATTAATTTCTTGCGTATACAATTTCTTGTTAACATTTGTAGGGATAAAGGTCGAGTAGATAAAAAACGTAATTCTTGCTCCAACTCGCATCTGGTATTGGTCCAATCGGGTGGTGGATTAAAAGTTTTATAAAATGGACACTGAAAGCCCACATAAACTAACAGAACAAATTGAAATATTTAGAGTTTGCTTAGACGATAAGGAAAATCGTTCAAAAACTTACTTGTTAATTTTAAAAATTCTTTGCAACCCGCGGGCAAAGTGTTTCTCAGGTAATTTACTGCACTATGGCAGATTTGTTTCAGATTCGCTCCCTCCTTTAATAAAAATTCAGCTATGTCCAGTTTATTAAGCTTAATAGCTCTAGTTAACGCACTGTTACAATTCGGTTCGCAGCATACAACAAAAGGGGAGTGCTTTGTTTTTGGCGGCCTTAAGATTGTGCCATCACTATAGGCTAATAAGACACGTGCTACGTTCTTGAAATCCTTTATAGTTTCTATAGATTGTATGGCCAATAGGAAATTATCCGTTAAACGTAACAAATCTAACACAGGAGGCCCGCTTATCCAAGCTAAGTTAAGCATATGTTGTAACATTTCATATTTGTGCGTTACCACAGCTAATGAAACAGGCTCAAGACCATCTTGATTACGAACAAATAAACCATTCAGATGTGAGTCACGATCTAACAAAAGCTGTAACATTTCTGGCATATTATTTGTTATGCAATAGTGCAGTAAATAATGGGGAGTAATGCGACGCGCACCTTGCTCAAGTAAAGAAGAAGCTAAAGAAATATTATTTTGCACAACTGCATAATATAAAGCGGTATAGCCTTCGTTATCTTGCAAATTAAGGCGTGCTCCACGCTGTATAAGCTCCATTGCTATATCATGTTGTTCGTGAGCTATCGCAGATATTAGATATGTTTGGGCATTGTCGTTTGTTTCGTTGATGTGTATCCGTTCAGTTTGTAGCATTATTTTGGCGGCCGTTGGACAACGATTTCTTAAAGCTAAGTGCATCGGAGCATCGCCCATATTGAACGTTTTACTATTCACATTGGCTCCAAATTTTAATAACAGCCTGGTCACTTCACTATATTCACATCCGACATGCAATGGAGTGTACCCTTTGGAATCTGTTGTATTCACTACAGCACCATGTTCTAACAAGAGTCGGACACATTCCAAATGGCCGCAAGCAGCTGCATAATGTAAAGGTGTCATTGACATGGCGTCCATTGTATGGGGATCTTGCTTTTTACCAGAAGTCCGTCCACCGCAATAGCTTTCCATACGACTAACTATAGAGCCGGTACTTTCGAACGTTTTAGCGTAGTAATAATATAATGAAGTGAACTCTTCCATATGCTCATCGTTGCCGTTCAACGACTCATTATCAGAGTCTGCAATGAATTCATCTTCCCACTCTAAACAATCCATGCCGTCCGGGGTTATGTCAAGTTCAATTTCACCGGAATTGGAACGATCTTGAAAATAAAAGAAACCATTGTAAAAAGATTAAAATAAAAAGACATCATTTTTCTAAATTAATTCTTTTATGAAGCGTCTAGAAGTTTCAAGTTTTCTTATTGATTTTCCTTTTTTTCTTTTTTTTTGCTCAAAGCTTACTTGCTTTGAATATGTCCAAATCTGGCTCTTCGCATGATTGTATTAACAATTCCAATATTTCAACATCGCCCACTAAAGCGGCTGTGCCCACCGCTGTACGGCCGCAACTTAATGATATATTAGAAGCTTCGGCACCCTGCATTAGACAAGACAATGTATCATCATAACTGCCACTATGTATAGCAGTTAATAAACGTTCGTTTAGATCGTAAGCACTTATATATGAATGCATTTCGTTTATGTGTTATTTAATAAAAAGCTTAAAAAATATTATTTTATGCAAAATTAAAAGAAAAAACTCAATTTTAATCTTTGTCGCACGCAGTAATTCAGATGCTCTATTTCGGCATAATCACATACTCCTCACTGCGCATACGTTCTTAAATACGTACGAGAACAGTCAACAATTTTGTATATACTATAAGGAAATGGGCTAACGGTTGCAAGAAAATGCAACTCTACAATCGCTTATACCTTTGCACGTTTAGCTTTGCAGATTTTTTTTTTTTTTTGTAAGATATTGGTTTCCTTTGAATTAAGCCCTTGAAAAATATGGCTTATATTGATAATTTAAATAATTTAGGTGCTTATATGAGATAAGATATAATTATGTGACAGCACTGCCAACATTTCTTTATAGATCTTTCGTACATCTTTTTGACAAATGAAACCAAGTAAAAAACAAACGTTTATTTATTTTTTTTTTTTTGTGTGACCCATCACTCATAGGACGTCACCATACGGGGACGTTAGAAAAAAAGAGAGGAAAGAAAAAGAGCTGAGGAAGCGGCCGCTCTTAGCACGTAAACACAGATTTGGCACTCACGATTCTTACTCGGTAGAAATGATCTAACAAGTTTCCGAAATATTTTGCGCCCATCAGCTATTCAACTAAAAACGAAAATGAAATTTATATAGACAAAACCATGAGTTTTATTTATAAACCTAATATAAGACCGATAAAGACAGACTAAGTCCTTCGATATGTAATCAAATTTGCTTTTGAGAAAATGAAGTTTTACTAAGCAGCACTAGCTGCAACAGAGCATTACCTTCAGCTAAACAATTTATGAAAGGCTCAAGGCAATAAAAGTTCCAATAAGTTTATTGTCTTCAAGTTTTTTCCTCCCGCCTTTCCCTTCCCCGCCTGATTCTAAATCATTTTACGCCTCCGAACCCTATGTTTTGTCATGTAACTCTTCATAAATCTCTTTAAAAGACCAAGGCACCTGGTTAAAAAAAAATTGCTGCAATTACCCATAATTACATAAAACTCAAAAAATAAAGATATAAATAAGAAAAAATAAAAGAACCCGAATATTGTCAGTATGTCCATTCTGCCCCGTCGCATTATTAAAGAAACTCAACGTCTTAAGGATAAGCCCGCATTACCGCCAAACCGGATGAAAATAATGCTAGATATTTTCATGGGATTGTTACGTGACCCGTTGATTCACACTTCGTGGGTGGCGTTTTCAAATTGGAACTGTTCTTACCCAAAGATTATCCAATGTCAACGCCGAAAGTACGTTTCATTACCAAAATCTATCATCCTAATATTGAATACTGACCGTTTGTATCGCACAAGATTAGATGTGCTTAAGGACAAATGGAGTCCAGCTTTGCAAATACGTACCATTTTATTATCGATTCAAGGTTTATTAATCCTGATGACCCCTTAGCCAATGATGTCGCTGAGTTATGGAAAATGAATGAATCCGAAGCCATTAAGAACGCACGTGAATGGATTCAAAGGTACGCTGTCGAGGTTATTAGTAAAATGATCAGAAATATTTAGATAAATCGAGAAGTAGGGAGAGAGAGAAAAAAGAAATAAGAGAGATTGGTAAAGAGTATTATCTAAAAGAGATGGCTTCTTTTACGTACATATACAACTCAATGTAAAATGATTCTTCATATTGAAATATACGAGAGAAAAGAGAGCGTAACATTGCAGTTTCATTGGTATTGAGTTGATATAATTGCATTTTTGTGCGAATACAATAACAATAAATAAAAGGAATGGAGGAAATTCTTTAACCAAAACCATCTATTTCTAACGCTCTAGGCATTTGAATATTTGAATATGAGTAAAAACAACCCAAAAATGACCAACTAAGTGCTACTTATCTGAGCACAAATCCACAACAACAAAATTGCCCTAATGCAAATCTCTTGTAGTTTCCTTTCCTTAGTTCTACGTAATCATATATGTTGCGCTCAAATATCAGCTGATTTTAGTTCAGACTCGTTTGCTTAGTTGATTTCTTTATCATTTAGGCTCATTTTATTAATTGATTTCGTTATCATTCTTAACAACTGGAAGTGGTTAAACCAAGATGGCAAACAGTTCTAAAAAGGAAGAAGTGGATAATACTATTAATCATGTGCAGTTTGATGGTTTAGTAAGTAGTAAACAAAAAGCAACCTTAATATTGAAAGTAATAGAAAAAAGAAAAATTTCCCCTTTTAGTCAGTATGCAAATTTAAATGGTTAGCCGTTCGCAAATAATTATAGTGGTCGCGCTCAACTGTTAATTTCGCACGGTTTCAAAGGTTGCGTAAAGATCATCGCAGGATGACGTATAATAAATTTATCTTTTGTTTGCAAAACCTAAATATCTGTCCACTCTTGCATCTGTTACTGAAAAGCCCACAGAAAAGTCTTAACCTAATATATATATATATATATATATATATATATATGTACCCTTAGCTAATAACAGTAGATTGAGGTACAGTGTAAACACTGACCATGCCTACAGTAGAAATCATAACTCATAAAATTTGATATTAGTACTTATTAAAGTCAACCAAAATTTCGTCACAACCACCGCAAAATATTTTGCAATTTTTATATATTTTCTTCGCATGGTGGATGTGCAAAATACTATTCGAGTGGAACGTAAGACTCATGTATTTGAATTTATGCCATAGGCGGTTATGAAAATCATTAAGCATTGTCATGAGGAGAGTACCAGCATGAACGTGGCCCAAGGCGCTTTACTGGGTTTAGTGGTGGATAAATGCCTGGAGATCACTAATTGTTTTCCTTTCCCAAAGAGCGATGATGAAACTATGGACGAGGAGATGTATCAATTAACCATGATGCGTCGCTTGCGACGAGTAAACGTAGATCACTTTCATGTGGGTTGGTATCAAAGCTCGCATGTTGGAGACTTTCTGTCGATGGCTTTGCTTGAGTCGCAATATCATTACCAAACAAGCATTGAAGAGTCAGTTGTAGTTATCTATGATCCACAGAAATCGGCTCGTGGTTTCTTATGTTTGAAAGCGTATCGTCTGTCGCCTCAAGCCATACAAATGTATAAAGACGATGATTTTACTCCGGACGCTTTACGCAAGTTAAAGGTGGGTTATGAGAAATTGTTTGTGGAAATACCCATAGCCATTAAAAATTCACTATTAACCAATATTATGATGAGTGAATTATGTGAATTATCGAAAGAAGAGCAGGGACATAATTTTCTAGACTTGGCTACAGCCACCGTATTGGAAAATCATATGCGTGGTCTAATTGAACGTGTCGATGAATTATATCAAGACGCGGTACGTTATAATAAATATCAACAGGTCGTTTTTAAACAAGAAACCGTAAGTTATAACTCCTGTACACGATATTTCGGATATTTACCTTATTTTGGCTAATTAATTTCAGGAAAAGCATCGGACTTTGGCTAAGCAAGCTGCTGAAAATGCTGCGCGTCTTGCAAAAGACGAAAGTCCTATACCGGAAGAAGAAGTGCTGAAACAATTTCGACCTATACCAGCGCCGTCTCGACTTACTGCTACTATAACATCTGGACAAATAAATACCTATTCTCAGCATATGTCACAGTACTGCTCGCAAGCATTGGCGAAATTGCTTGTCAGCCAAGCTTTGCAAAATGCCAAGGAAGTCAAGCAAAACAAATAGTGCAAAGACCTAAAACAAAACCGTATACAAATCGTAACATTAGCTGTTTTAAAAATATAAAATTGTTGAATTACTAAGCACATAAAGTGCTACAAATTTATTTTGTGTTTAAACCAAATAAAGTTATATTTAAATAAGCCTAAAGAGAGAGAGTCGTAGGGGCGCCTTGTACATTATATTGTTGTTATCGAGAAATCATGCACTCTGAATAATGTTTTTTATAATAAACTATTTTTATGTGCGTAAATCTTTAAATCTTTTTTATATTTACAGTGCTGGTTTTGTTGTACCAAATTTCAGTTATATGCGCCTATCTCTGCAACATTGAGTATTCGCAGATCAGAAGGATAAGCAAGTGTTTCCAAGCGTTAAGCAGATGAACGAAATAACATAACTTGTCCTTGTCTGTATGTGCTGTTCGTCCATTTACCTAGCAAGCTTCCGTTTTAACTGTTCACTAAGGAATTTCCATGGAATTATTCACTAATATAAAAACGTAAGTGTTATTATAAAAGAAAACAAAAAAAAAGAAAGTTTATGGGAAAAAGCTAAAAACAAAGAGAAATATTTGACTTACTAAAAAAATAATTAGGCAAAATAAATTTATTTAGTAAATTGCTTCTTTTTTTAATTATGAAATGAGCGGTTTTTTTTTTGCATTACCTTACTTGCATAACCCGCTCTTGAACTTAAAGAACCATATTTAAATGCAATTATGTAATATATGGACACATTTACTTTTATTTATGGTTGCTATCTGCTAATGCTTTCACTTTTCTGATTAGTTCATCGATATCGGGTATATCTTCGGGTATATTTAGATTATTCAATTTCTCGTTAAGAATTTTCATATTGCTTTCCACGTTTAATTTTTCGTTTTCCATTGCAGATTCCGAAACCAGTCTCTTATTAGTAACCTCAATAAATTTTTCAAGTAAAGCACATTCCGCCTGATTTTTTTCCAAATCTGATTCTTGCTTTTCAATTTCGTTTTCCAATCTCTTCACAAATGCACCATGTTCAATGTGTTCCCTCTTTTTCTCATAATAAAACGACTTTAAATTGGATAAACGTAAATCATACAAATTAGTGCATTGCTGCAAATCCACATATTCATTCAGAAGAACTTGTATATCGTCATCAAGATCGGTCAAATCTAAACCGACGATTTTTAACTGCGATTCGTAATGCTCCCTCAATTTCTTCAGTTGGTTGATTTCCCCATTTAATTGAGGAACATCCATCTTGTGCGCTCAACAAATGATTGCCATAGCCGACTGCCACAATGTGCTTGACGAAAGTGAAGTCAAATTAGAAATTGTAATTCTGTATGAGCACTGAACACTTTTTATTTTTATTTTTTTATGTTAAAAACGACGCTTGACCTCCACAACTATGTTAAAAACGACTAATTACTACATTGAACAGAGCTGTGTTAATGGTTGAACAAGAGCGGTGTTAAATTCAATTAATTAATGATTTTTTATGGAATTTCTCTGTCCTAATGTCATGCCGCGCTTTTGTTATATCTTAACACCTCTGTTTTTACACGTTCACAATTTTGAAACCTCGTTGTTTTTTAGTAATTATGTACAGAGAAGGCGATAAAAGCACCACAATACAATTCGTAGGAAATTTAAATCTATATTGATTCAATTATTGATAAAATCAATTCTACATTTCATGTATTCAATTTACTTAATTTATAAATGATCCTTTTGCAAGAGAACAAGAGAAGACCGACTCTACGGTTGCAGTTACGATGGCCCAAAGCGAGCTGTGAAGGATCACAGAATCGTGCTCTTCGGTGTACGTAGCCTGTTGACTGGGTTCAACATGCTACTAAGCGCAAATACTTACAGCAAGTCCCGCGGTAAAGCAACATTCTTAGACGAGAACATCGAACTGGCAGAACAAATCGGTGTCCACGTTAAGGCAGTAGTATGCGATAGAGCCACCGATAAAGAGAAAACACTGGTAAAATTTTCAAATAATGGCGTCTACATGAAAAAAAGGGAAGATGGCAGTGTCTCCAAAATCCGGCTGATGTATGACTACATTCATCTTGCTTCCGCTAATTATCACTTGATGGGACGACGCGAGCGCTTCGACAACACTATCCCAAAAAAAAATAAGGACAAATTGTATGGAGGACGCAAATAAAGCCGCCTGTAACTTTTGGCTGACGAGAGGGGTCGTACAGCCGTTGCAAGTCGTCAAACCACGATATTTACACGACATCATCGGCTATTTCAGCGATATGACTACTGCTACCATAGCCATCAAAAAAAAGGCGATAACCGGCCGCAGAGCGGAAAAAACTTTTAAATATATACATGCCATCATCAAGTTTATAAATATCGTCCATCGTAACACAATCACCAATTGGAATTGGAACAAGTGTAAAGCAGCGCCTTATGGATAAAAACACGAAGCAAGTGTTACTAAAAAAGAAAGAGCTGAGAAAAAGAAAGCAAATTTATGGAAGATGTGAAACACTAATGAAAGAGAAACTAGAGCAAAACGGAAGAAAACTTGCCCCATTAAAAAAAAATTTAGATTAGAGACAATAATAAGTACTTATGTTACGCAATTTATGAATTTGATGAAATACATTTTTTTTTCGCTTTATTAAGAAAATTAGAAAATCGTCTATGCTATGCACATGTGAAGCCAAGTTAGGAGTACTAGTTCTGCGTAAAATGCATCACTTCTATTTATTTTTTTGTAAGACTAGGCAGCATTTAACAGTTAAGAGTCACACTGGTAACAATTCTTTGTTGATATCTAAAAAAAACAAAATTGAGTTGAGTTGAATTTGTTCTTTGGCTTGGTTTTAAGTTTATTTGCATTAGCGAAACAATATAAGTTTACAAATGCACAATGTCGGATGATGAATACGGTGTTTGTCCTTACAATAACACACATCGAGTTTTGAAAATTAGAATGCCTTCTCACATCATAAAGTGCCGGAAAAATTATACAGGCCCGGAATTAGAGCAGTGCGCCTATAATGCAACCCATTTAGTTGCGGCAGGAACAATGAGGCAGCATTTAGAAGGTTGCATGGATCGCCATAGTTTTAATAAATCTCAATATATAAAAATTGCTGAGACACATTCACGGCAATACCAGTTTTGAAATTTAGTTAACCGTACTAATGGATGAAAGTAACACACATATTTATGAACATTTATGTTTAATACAAAATGACTTACATTTTTATAAAATTGGCATCGTTCAGCCGTATAAATATATATACAAGTGATTATTTGCAAAATTTTTTTGGGTGAAAAAGATCTTTGATTTTCTTTATAAATAAATACTTTGGTTATGATTTAATGCTTATGTACATAATGTAAAAATTGTTTGAAAGGGAATCGATTATAAATAAAAACACATGTATAACATATACGTAAGTTTATAAAATATCGTTTGGTTATTATATTAAACACTAAACTATGTCCATTTCCAAGTCACTATCACCTTCGGATTCTAATAATTTTCTCTTATCATATGTATGTGTCGTTATTAATTCACTGCGTTTTTGCGTGGATCTTAGTTTACCCGTGTTTACTACTGGGCTTTGTGAATATAAATAGATGGCAAAGGATACTACGGCGATGGCTAAAGCTGTATTTATATAAATCGGTATATTAAATAGAAAATAACACAATATTGCAGTGAATAACAATTCCAAGGCACTCGCAAATGATTTAAGTATTGAATTCATGTATTTTAAAAAGAAACTAGTTACCAAACCAATTGCGGCATTATTCACTACAATTATCAACACTTTAAATCGAAATATCGCTTCTAAATTATTTAATGTAAAAGCAGCAAGTAGCTGGCCTTGTAAAAGTAATATAAAAACATTGCAGGCTATCGAATCTACGTACATAAAAACATTCTGTACAAATATATTCACTTCGGAGCCCTTATCCTTAAGTAAATATTCGTTGTAAACGCCAGCCAGGCAAGAAAATATGATTTGACCCAAAATTAGTAGAGCACTAAAATTAAGAGAAAAGCCGCTTATATTTTTGTTGGCCATCCTTGAATTTAGGCTATTATTTGTAGAGAGTAGCGATTGCGGCTGGGCGGCCAAGATTCCACTATCATCGTTAATATTAGTGAGGAATGAATTGAAATTCAGCTCTTTCAACATGCAACCGATTGTAAGAAGTATCAGTGACAGCCACTGCCTTCGAGTTAAATAGTTTTTGAAAATAATCTGTAAATTGCAAAAACACAAAAATGTATTAAATTATTAGGCGAATAAGCTACAACTTCATAGCGAGCCAAGGTCGACTATAAAAAGCCTGACACCGCTTCGCCTAATATATTCCTCCGCTTATTTTCGTTATAAAACATCAAAAGCTATGCCTTGTCGTCACACAACGAAGTTGCTCTGTACGCAGTCTACAAGATATTTATCAAGTCCTTACTTTGTGCAAATTTTTATCAATTACTACAAACTAGAGCTTTTCGTAAGGAGGTTTGTTTGGGACAGGCAAAGCCGTTCTCATTCCATACAATTTATTCGTTCGTATTGAGTATATCAACATTCTGTTTTTCAAAAATATTTGTCATGTTAAAAATATTTGTAAACGTTAAAGGTGAACATTTTTCTTCCAAATAGGACATTAAGTGGGGACGGATGGTAAGGATGGTCTTCCCGAAATCAATTTCATCTAACCCTCTTCTTTTTCTTAAATTGAAAAACGCATAATCTGCTTATAGACATAACTAAATACTGATGTTTCCTAAGTGTATATAAATGATCAACGTAAACATTGTTATTTAAGCAAGTGATTCGACGATATTTGCAACAGATTTTATAACCTTTATGTAGTGGTTTTGTGTGGCGGCGGGTGTCAGAGATTTTCCTTAAGGTTAGTATAACATTTTGCTTGTTTCTTTAAAGTGAAATTTGTACTACTTTTGCTTCACCCTGTGAAACATTTAAGAATTTAATATTAAAAGATTGTTTATCGTTTTCAGTGGAAAGAAAGAATATTTGTTATGCTTATTCACGAATTTTAATTTCTTAGAAAACGACTATTATTACAGAATTAGAATTAATACTCACCTGAAATAATATGCCGGTAATCACAACTCTTAGTTGTAATAATAAATAATATGTAGTGGGATCGAACGTCGCTAAATTGACAAAGGATAAATTGTTGTATAAGCAATAGAGAAATGCTGGCACACAGTACAGCAGCATAACATTGGAATCTTTTCGCATATCAGCAAGTAATGATGTTAAATGATGTCTGCATATAAAAATTGAAGGTGAATCATCTATAGCAGAACTTCACGTTAAACTTACTCTTTACAATACAACGTTATAGATATGAATAACTTCAAAATTTCAGTTAGTAGAACCACTGTGACTGTATTGTAGCTATAAGAGTTATTTTGTTCTTGAGAAGCAGTAACAAAGATGCCTAATCAGATCAAAACTTTTAGAATAAAATGGATGTATACATACACGTATCGAACTTACCTTGTCCTATAAATAAAGACATATACAATATGAATATCATAAACGTAGTTTTTGAAGGAAATAATTCTCGCCATATTATGCTCATTGCGAATTACTTTCGTTTAATAATGATTCTGATTAATTGAATTTGTCGTTTAATACTAAAGGAGACGAAATACGCTTTCAATCACATTAGCTAATAATTTTCATATCAATATTTCACGTTCTTGTTGCTTTTTGTATCAGTTAATATTTTCAAATGTTTTCTTTATCGTGTTTTCATTTTTTTTCTTGTGTACAGTTTTTTTTTCTTAGTATTTATATATGGAGTAAACTTCTCCGGAACTAATATTTGTGCTTTTTTGTTGTCATTGTTATCATTGCATACTTTGTAAAATACATTAATAGGCGTTCAAAAAATTTACTGCAAATTAAATTGGAGGAATTTTTTATAATATTCGAGACTTCTCCTAGTGTGGGGTTTTCTTAAGCAATTTATTGATTTATATTTTTTTTCATTATTGTATCTTCTTATGCAAATGACTTGTTTTTTGATAAGCTCATAGCATTTTTCATAGCACTTTTTCCGCAATTGTTGCTTGAACCACTTCTTCTATTTATCGTTACAGTTGGCCGTTTGTTGGCGTTAAATAAAAATATTTACTGAACCTTTGTAATCAGCATTCGTCTGCTGCGAGAATGTATTAAGAACAGCCAATCAGCTGATCAGAGAAAACAGTGTCGTCAACTCGAAGCCAAAAGTATTCATCAATTAACGACAAGCTTCTCTTCTTCTAAATTTCAAATTTTATTTCTTCAATATCCTGCATATCAGTGTACAAATGTGTTATTTGCTACCTTTATTGTGTAGATATTTGTTTCGAAGGCTTTTAAAAAAATTTGCGTGACTTATATTACAAAAATATTTAATAAAAACTTATACAACTGCTTATTAAAGAGATGGAAAGTGCCCGTGGTTCAATTTTTTGCAGGTGTTATAAAACATATTACTTAAGAAAATTTTAGCCAATAGAAAGTTCAGTTTACAAATGTTAATCTTTTTGCAAAATTAATAAGAATTGAAAACATTTAGCAGTTGAGTTTATTTATCCGCAACCGAAATACACGAACAAAGCCGGCTTTAAATATAAAGCGCATTCTCCAATTGAACTGTTTAGTGGAGGTAAATAGTAAAGGCAATGGAAAATTCTTTTAATGGATTTGTATGATGCCGGATTCCATAAGTTTCATTATTTTATTAGCGATAGCTGGATTTTGTAAGTGCCTGGAAAAGGATGAAAAAATCGAAAACAATGAATAACCATATTAAACTGGTAATATTGCGTAAAACTTACTCTTTTACAGCATTTGGATCGTTTTGCATTTGTTCCAAAATTAAGCGCATAGCAGGATCCTTAAGTATTTGCTGCACCTCGGGATCGTTCATAGCGTTCTTTAATACCTCCTGAGGATTACGGTGGAAATTTAGGGAGCACTGGCGGTAGCCTTCTAAGGCCTCAGCATTGCTAGGATCCAATTCCAACGCTTTTTGATAAGCTGTCATCGCCTGAGAAGTTTTTTGCATGCCTTGCAATATTTTACCCTTGCGTATGTAGCCCTTAATAAATTTATCATCTAAATTTATGCACATTTCGCAGTCTTTTAAGCCCAAATCGAATGCAGCCAACTTCGTGTAACAGGCTGCTCGGTTACTGTAAAGCTTCGGATCATCAGGGTTACGTTTAATTGCTTCGCTGTAATGTTTAATGGCAGTACTGTAATCACCCTTTTTGAACAAATCGTTGCCTCTTTCTTTCTCTTCTTCTGCTTTGTCTGGATCTATATAAGCTTTCCTTTCCAATTCTTTAATTTTTGATTCGACCTCGCTCAATGATGTTTTTACCTCCGGGGTACGATGCTCTGACATAGCTTTCTCATAGTATACTTTTGCCTGCTGATAATCTTCCATTTTACGATAAGAATTGCCAATACGAGCAAAAGCTTTACCGATCAATTTGAAATCAGCTCGGTTTTCTCGACCAATTTCGATACCTTTTTCACACATTTTAATACATTCATCGTATTGCTTACGTTCAAAGTAAACTGCCGCAATGTTATTGTAGAATGTTATGTCTGTAGGATCATATTCCATGGCTTTAGTATAATGGCTGAGAGCATTATCGAAATCCTTCTTTTTATAAGCTGCATTACCAGCTTCCTTTTCTTTTTTACCCAAATATTTTTGACGCTCTTCCTCAGACATTTCATTGAGGTTGGGCTCGGCCGGCTTGGCGGCTTTCTTTTCTTGTGATTTTGGGACAGAAGAACTTGAGAAACGTTGCGAACGTGGCGGATCGATGTCCATGGGCATAGGTCCACCTTGCTGTTGCATAAACTGTAAAACAACATTAGTAATTTCTTGACGCCCTTGCAGTAAAATTGCGTTTTTTGGATCACACTTAAGACCTAGAATAAAAAAAAATCCGATTTAATAATAGATATTCGATGACATTTTTTCGACTTATGGTATTTAAGGAACCAACATTAACAATAAATTCGTAATATATCAGAATCAATAAATGTAAGGTTATGTATGAGTGTAGGTAACAATTAGCTTATTTTTACCTTCATTGTAAGCTTCAAAGGCTTTTCTATAATCGTGTAAGCCAGCGGCAGCTGCTCCTTTGCGTGAATAACCTTTTGCCCATGTGGGATTGAGAGCAATTGTCTTCTCTGCGTCCTCTAATGCTTCGGAAAATTTGCCGGCCTTCGCGTAAGCAGCTGAACGGTTACTGAATAAAACGTGATTCTTATCATCTAATAGAATGGCTTCCGTATACGCTTCTATAGCTTCCTGATACTTTTCAGCATTTAAAGCCTGATTTCCTTTTTCTTTAAGTTCATTTACCTATAGAAACAGTGATATTTCGACTAATACTTATTCAATTCTTTTAATTCGAATTGTTTTTACCCTTTCCATTTTTTATAATGATTTGATATTTTGCCAGTTAGTCAGCACGTTTTCAATAAATCTCAATTAAATTTTTATACTCCTTCTTTTCCACTACAAACTCTTTTGCGTCAATGCGAATATATCATAAAACATGATTGGATTCTAATTTTTTCTAGAAATTCTACGGTGTTATCAATGCAGCGCTTTTAAAACCGTCAATTTTTTTAAAACGAACTGCAGCATGTGTTCTTTTTCAATTCGATAAAGTACTTTACCACCATGTTTTCAAATTAAATTTAATATAAAGTAAATTTCAATTTCTCGCTCAACGAACTGAGATTGTAAACCGGGAGGATGTTAAATTGTAAAGCAATTATATAATTTGTATATTTATGAATTAAATAAATTGTATTATTTGTAATTGGCATCATTCAATAGAATAAATTGCGAAGAGTGCTGCCAGGTTTGATTGTAGTAAATATCAAAGATAAAGTACGTTCAAGTTTTCTGTACAAAATGTAATCAACAAGCTGTGTGCGGTGGACATTAAAAGAAGAAGAGGAAAACTAAGAAAATTATTTGTAGTCTGCGATTTCATTATTAAGAAATTCAAAAAACCTCTGGAATTTGTCAATCCACTGGCACTTGTTTTCTAATCATTTTTTTTAAATATATTACATTTGTTAATTCATCGAAAGATTAAAATATTTTTGAAGCTGCGAAAAGTTCGCTTGCAATATGGCTGAATATTTAGCGTCCATTTTTGGCACCGAAAAAGATAAGTATGTATTAGAGAATGCGTGCGGTTTTTCTCTTTTGGGAATTAATACAATTTTGTTTTTTAGAGTAAATTGTTCATTTTATTTTAAAATTGGTGCTTGCCGTCATGGTGATCGCTGCTCGCGTATTCACAATAAGCCGACATTTTCTCAGACCGTATTGCTGCAGAATTTGTATGTTAACCCTCAGAATTCGGCAAAATCAGCTGATGGCTCTCATCTGGTGGCCAATGTTTCCGATGAAGAAATGCAGGAACATTACGATAATTTTTTCGAAGATGTATTTGTAGAATGCGAGGATAAATATGGAGAAATTGAGGAAATGAATGTGTGCGATAATTTGGGCGATCATTTAGTGGGTAATGTGTATATCAAGTTTCGCCATGAGGCCGATGCCGAAAAGGCGGCAAACGATTTGAATAATCGCTGGTTTGGAGGACGTCCGGTGTATTCGGAACTATCGCCAGTTACCGATTTTCGAGAGGCCTGTTGTCGCCAGTACGAAATGGGCGAATGCACTCGGTCGGGCTTCTGCAATTTTATGCATTTGAAACCGATATCTCGAGAATTAAGAAGGTAAATTAAGTAACATAATATAAGATGTCTGAGATATTTAATGTGAGTTTTTAGATACTTATATTCTCGCAGACGACGCTCTCGTTCCCGATCCAGATCGCCTAGGCGTCGAAGATCTCGCTCCCGTGGTCGTCGTTCGCGCAGTCGTGATCGGCAGTCAGACAATCGCAAGGGACGTTACTAAAATTGCTACAATTAAGATCCCTTTCCAAATGGCCCTTCGAATTCGTTTTAAAAGATGATTTTTTTACATTTATGATAATGGCAATCGATTTCTGTTCAATTTACTTATCAATGTAGGAATTTAGTATTTTAATTTCGCAAAAATATACTACAGATTTATTACATCAGAAATTATACACTTTCCTTAGGATTATGTTCAGCTTCACGTTCTACGCGTTTCAACTGTTTAGTTAGATCGATTTGTTTCTGCAGAGTATATGTATTTTCCAGTTTACGCCTTTGCTGCCTTTCGATGTCGCGCAAAACACCCTCATGTAGATTTTCTCTTTAGTGTGAAAGAATTCAATATAAGGGACAATTTCTTAAAGAGTGTTAGATTCTCTTACTGATCTGTTGCCTGTTTCAAATGTACATATCCTATTATGCATGCGGTTGTTACAACAGAAGCTGCCAACGTTAATTTCGACGTCAGAGACATTGTTTGGAACACTATTTTACTTATTGTTGTCTCTAAAAAAGGGGATGTTTAACAATAACTGTAATCAGCTGCTTTTGATTTTTTTGGAGGAATGCACGCAATCACTTGCAACTGACGACCGTAACTTAACTCGAAGTTAAGAGCAAACAAACAAGCAATTAAAATTGTATGACAATTTAAGGAACAATTTGTGAATTCTAAAATAAAATATGGACAATTTCAATAGAAACTATAACATATTAAATTTTTCCGTTATTTGAAAAGTGTATAATTTTGTGGTGAATATTAATTACTATTTGGCTGCACTATGCAGCTCAAGCGACCCTCGCAGCGCAGTCATCTCGTGATTGATAACATACGTTGGTTTCTTCGACAATTCCAGGTTTTTCAAAAAAGCCGGTAAATTAAATCAAAGGGTCAGGAATTGAGTCATTTAATCAATTCATTTGTATCATTGATTACGAAGAAGCCTTTAAAGAATTTTAAAGGGAAATATTAAGTCTTTTTATTGTGATATAAAACATATTGTACATGTGTAAATAGTGAGACAAAAGCAAGTAAAAATATTACAGTAGGGTTAAAAAAAAAAATTCGATTATTAAATATTATATCACTCCACATCACTTCAGGTATTTTTCATTTGTTTTCCTTATACATGGAAGCCTTTATATAAAAGGGGAATCAAAAAATAAGCCTGCGTGGTCCAATCTTAGCGCAAAGAAATGTACGAAGGCGTGTCCTTCGACTCATTGGTCAATTTTAGTAGTAACCTACGTGCGAGAACTTACAACGTTTCAGCAAAATTTCAAGGTGGTAACTTTTACAGCCAGGAAAATGTTTACTACAGCCATTGCGCAGGTGGAGCGACGGATATGTCATAGTTGCTTTAAAATTTGATACTGATCAATATTATCTATATATAAGGTCTTTGAAGCTTCCTTGTCGATGTTGCAAACGAAAATGAATATATAGTCGTGGGTATAAAAATCGACCGGTCCGAAAAATCCGAGCCAATACATTTTTAATTTGTTCTTGAACCAGAGCGCGCTAGTGTAATAAATTTCAATTGTAAATGGTCTTACGTTAGATGCAATAGATGGGTGAAGAAGCTTAAATAGATTCTTGATCCAAAAAATCATTCCGAGTCGATCGGTATAATAAAAAGTGGACCTTTGGTAGTAGTGTATGCCACAGAAGTCCACGTAAATAACATATTTTACACCACAATTGACTTAGAATACAATAAACATGAAAGTCTTTGGTAAAGAAAAAGATGTAGTTACGACAATAATTCCAGTGAAGTAAACATGCTTGCAATCGAACACAAACAGAATCGGTAGATAGAAAGTTCATAAAAAGAAGATGGCGAGATTCATAGGAATCCTTAACTGGAGGCCTAGGGGCACGAGCGAGTACAATAGATCTTCTAGGTCGCGGTACGGATTGTCCACGCACAACAACAACAATTTAGATACTAAAAGTTTTTTTTTTGATTTTAGACAATGGAATGGTTACACCGAGCGGTATGAGAGTGGTGCATCTGTCTGTGTTTGCGTTGGATTCATAGCCAACGTTTGCCCACCCTGCCCACCCTGAACGATCGTGAGCCTTTTTGGCTCGACGACCTGTTGATTTTCATACTGTTGACTCGTTCCTTCTAACTTTAACTCTAAAAATCGCTTCAGGTTTTCAAAATTCATTATATTAAAGACGACTTTTAATCTATCTAAAGCTATCACAGCAATTTAAAAGCAAACCGAATTGAAGGAAAATGCTAAATGATGAATCGTTGAAATGGTTAATTTAGTACCATACGAATCTAAATAGGTAAGTAAATACGAACACACACGAATATAAATAGGTAAGTAAATTAAAAGCATAATAATGTGATAAGATTACGCTACAACGTACGATGATGTGTATCTTAAATGAGTTTTTGCGAAACTTTACCCCTTAAATATCATTTACTGATATCATCTACTGATTCCAGATTTGCTTTTGTTCAGATGTGTAGTAAAAAAAAGGTCCTCCAATAAGATTTGTCATTGTTAATAATTTGAAAAAACTTTAGCCCACGTAACCTAAATGTATGTGTAGCAGTGTAGTGCATCGTATGGATTAAAAATATTTATGGAATGACGTTAAGAAAAACACTTATTCCGGAATGTATTGTTGAGTAAATGCGGACAATTGGCATGCGCAGTGGTTATTGGATTTTTCCATGTTCGTTTTTTGAATATATATATATATCAAATATATCATATATATATATATACATATAGCCCTTTTAAAGTGACGGGAGTGTACGGTGTGAGGTGGTTTATAAGAAGTCCTAGTATTGGCATATAAATAAAAGTCACAAGTATTTGAACGCAATTCTTGAGACTTACAAACATGTAAACGATAAGCATTACGTTTATTCAAAAGTACGTAGTTATATAGATACGTAGACAGATATAGAGACACACATATATATATATATATACACGTATGTATATATTTATGTATATAATATGAGTAATAAGCGTACATGCTGCGAGAGTATCGAAATTTCATTGCCCGTTCGCAACTTACAGTAGTAGTTTAAAGCTAAAATTGTGCGGTTCGTTTATTTATCATTCAGATTTGTTCCGAATCAACATTTAAAGAGAAGAGGAGGGAGAATACCTTTTAACGGGGACATATTAATTACAAAGAAAAAGAAAAAAAGAAAAAAACTTCGACATCTTCGATTAACATAATTTTTCGTCTAAAATCTTATAAACAAAAGCGGCGTTATATATACGTATGTGTAAATAGATTTGTGTTCAAATGTCCTTTTTGCGTTCAAATATTTATTCTATGAACAAAAAATTCCGATTAGTTTTTGCTTTTATTATAATTGCTCTTCTATCTAAGCTTCATCAGAATGTGTAAATTATGTCAGTTTAGGTTACGGCTGAATAATTTTCATACTTCCTACCAAAGAAGGTGGCAAGCAAGATTTCTCCAATCGTTTATATCCGTCATACATATAATGGCGCACTAAAGGCCTCTTCAATTCCATATTTTCGGGAGCAGTAAAAGATTTAATTTTCTCAAGACCCATCGTTTCCTTTTGTAGTCGACTGTTCGCATTTTCAAAGTCATACAAGCTAAATAAAATAAAATATTGCATTATGGCATAAAAATTGTTGATTGGATTGTACCGATAAAGTTTGAATATGTGCATCGTACGCTCAGAAAGCTAATTAAAAAGACGGGGAAAACTGAAAGTATCAATACATTATTGTTCGTCATGTACGATTTATATATCGGTGCATGAAATTCGTCTCAAAACGAATAAAGCTTTCTTAATTGTATTGTTTATTTATTTATTTATTTATTTATTTATTTATTTATTTTTGCATTTTTTGCATTTCTTGATTTTCATTATACGAAAACCAAATTGTCTCAAATTCCAGTCGATTGGAGGAGAAAAAGTCATGAGAAATCGTTTTCATACCCATCACCGAAATATGAGTGATATATTCATTTTGTCATTCTTGATCAGCATCAAATTATAAGTCGATGTCGGTGCGTCCGTCTGTTATATATATTCTCCTGGCCGCGAAAATGAAGCCATCGACTTCAAGTTTGATATAAATGAAGACATCGCCTACAAATTTTGCAAAAGAATTTGAAAATGAGTCAAACTTTTCAAAGGACGCGCCTATAACACTCACAGGCCTAGGCAACAAAAACTGTGAATATCTTACCTTTCCACGTCTTTCGCTCATTTCTCGTCAACTACAACAGATACACGATAGAAATCTTCACAAAATTATTCTGAAAAAATTCAAGAGAAACATCCATACCCACCCAATATTATGGAGTAATCAAATTTATAGATCCTTTTACAGGATCGCTGATGCGTGCAAAAGATTCGGTCACGACCAAACATAATTTTCTTACTTGCTTTTCTTGTTCTCGTTTACTTTACTTGCCAAAGGGAGAATATTTGAATTATAATAAATTTGCTATGCTTTGAAGAACCTAAAAATCAGTCTATGGATTCTAGGACCGCATGGATAGCGTAATCCACTTAGCTTTGTCTTGCTGTCTGCCGATTGGTTTATTGATAGCAAAATAAGGCCCTCTAATATTTCTTTAGAACCTTACTTGAAATTTGCTCTAATCGCTTTCATTAGGTTAACTTCGAACAGTCATGTCATCCGATCGCTCGATTGTCTACCTATTATTCCCTATAAAATATTTCGCAGTATTTCTCTTTCTTAGAAATTCCTCACAACTACTAAAAATTCGCTTTCTTTTGTAAATTAATATCTCCCAGAAGCTAGTGATGTGTACTAACATATTCGACTCAAAACGCATACAACTCTAATCTTGTTTCCTATAAAGTAGGGTGTATTAGCTTTATAATGCTTAGTAAGCAAACGCGATCCTATAAATGAAGTAATAACACTTGATCGACATGGGATAGAAAGCTCATTGGACTCGATCTTTCTATTCGTCGTTACGATTTTCATAGTCGCTCATTAGTCGGTCGTCTGTTATAAATAAAAAGAGGTTAGAAAAAAATTTCCACACTTTTCGATGCCGAAGAGGACAATTGAAGCGCCCCAAAATAACCAAAAAATATAGCAATCGCTCGGATGATAGGGTTTTAAAAATTGAATCTAACCTCATTTTTACAAACTACACTATTTGTGGTACGCAAGGGTATATTAAGTTGATGTGGATGTTTCCAACACCCAGAACGACTTTGGACAGATCCACTTTTGATTCAGGATCCCTTTCTGGATCGATCTGAGTCTGGCTATCCGTGCGTCTGCCGTGCACGCTTATGTTCAACCTACAAATCGCAATTTTTAAGATATTGTGACATGTTTTGGGACAAGGACGAATGCTATTGAAAATACTACGAGTCGAACCGCTTCCTCGACTATTCCCCATATAAAGCCTTTTGTGGAAAAGTCGTTACATGACTAACTGCATTAATCGAAGTGGTATAGGATATCCAATGATGCATCCTGGCCTTCTATAGTGCTTTTGCTTGTTTCAATCCTTTTTCCTCTTAACTCATTTTCATAACCACGCTTCACATTTCAGAATAAAGGCATACTTGGATTGTGTCCAATAGAAACTTTTAATTATATTGCTTTTTTATATTGATTTCCTACTCCCGTTTTATGTGATATCTGTGAGTGCCTTTTTCATGGAATCTTTGCTAAATTTATGATTTGCTTTGATGCAAAGGAAGGCAAACAATGATTTCCAACCTTACATCCCATGCTTGCTGCAGACCAATCATGCGGTAGGTGATTAATGCAAATTTCCTGAATAGTTCCTGATAAGGAATAATAGTAGTTAGCGTAATTGTAGGAAATAAAAATGATTGAGGGAATGGCAGCGACTGGCGATTATTCTGCTTAAATATATTTAAAAAAAATAATCTTCAAAACGAGCGTTGTAAAGAGTAAGAGATCGCTAGAGTAAGACTATGAACAATTATGCAAATGAATCCCGCAATGATATCGTCAGTTGATTATTAATGCTTCAATAGTTTTGCATTATGATCTGAGTATAACTGCCATTTCTTCCAATATTCTTTATAAAAGTTCTCTATAAAAGTTGGGAACTATGCACATTCTTTTTTAAAAAGTGTCAAGAATTATTTTATTAAATGGCCTTTAATTTTGTTTTGTTTCTCTTCGTTGACATTGCATTTGGGGCTACTCTGCAGGTGGTTTCTTAAGAATATTAAGTCGAGCTTGGCTAAACTTTTGCCTGTTAAAAGTAACACCAAGAAAGTATTCTTAATCAGCACCAAATTCTACACCGATGTAAGATGCCTGTCGTCTGTCTGTCCACTTGCCTGCGTAATGTCCGCGGTAAACATTTTCCTAGGGACAACAACGAAGCTAGGCGCTTCAATTGGAAGTTCTTGCGCGAAGTCGGCCGAAGCATACGCCCACTGTTCAACTTAAATTCGGTCCCTCCTTGTTTTTTATAAGCTTCAACCTTTTGGACGTTCAACAGTGCATTTTTTCCATCTCTGCTTACAAATTTTTAACTTGATTATCCATCTGGAGCTGAGCACTTTTCGTGGTTCTTTACTAGTTTTTTTATACAGAATATTCTTCATAGGTAATCGTTTAAGGCGGATATGGGCAACCGCCGGCCCGCGGGAGATACTCGATTTAATATTTCAAACCGTTCAATTCGCTCGCATATGACAATGCTAAAAATGCCCGGCTCTTCTCCACGGCTGTCAAATGTGAAATGTATTTTCTTATTCATTAGGGAAGTCGATGCTTGAGTGCTGCATGTTTAATCCTAGGAAATTCTTATTTACAAATAAACAAAGTAAATCAGCAAACTGATGGAAATTTAGAAGCACAGTTCCACAAATATTTCTTCTCCCACTGTGAATGAAAGTAAAAGTTTTTTTGGCCCGTTGAGAAAAAAAAAGTCTGCCCACCCCTGATTTAAGAAAAGTTTTTCGTTTAAGCATTTCAGTGTAGATGTTTTCTCCGTAAGCTTTCGTCGACTTCTTTCAACAGCTTTTCCAAAAGGAAACAATCTCATTAAACAAGGATGTCTATAAAATTATGTCAATAAAACACTAGACTGCAAACTATTGAATTTTCAAACTTACTTCGTGCGCTTAAATTGTCATAGTCCGAAGTGCATACGTCGTTGGCGAATGTCAACTTAAAAGACAACGAAGTCGTAAATTGAGATTAAGTTTTTAGCATGTCTTCGCTTTTTGTAGATTGCTGCTGCTTATTGAATGAATTCAATGAACACAAATCGTGGAGAAGTAACACAAATGTAAGCAAGTTTGCAGGCGTCTGTGAGCGTATGTGAGCCAGTTGATATTGAAAGTGTTACCTGAATTATATTTTGACAATTCGAAGAGTTTGAGTTCAGTAGTGGATATTTTCGTATGAAATAGACGAGAAAGTTTCCCTCATTGGCCTTAAAGTGTTGACTTTAATCGTATATAATTATCGATAAGCGAATCAGCAAAATGACGAAAGTGGAATTATACAAGTCGCGTATATTCGTAACCACTATACATCTGTTGGCTCTTGGACAATTCGTTTATGCCTTGTATTTTCGAAAATGGGATAAACAAAAGAGTTATCGTTTAAAAAACGCAGCTATTCAACATATGGTAGCGGATACCTGGGAAAAGAAATTACATTTTCTAACCTATTGGTGTTTGGTAAGTAAGCCAAGTATAAAAAATATGAATTTTTTAAATTAATGTGTGTATATATCTTAAACTATTGAACAGAAAGACTGGTGTTCTACGACCTTACATTACCTTAAAGTTATTCGCATAACAACTTTTCGAAATAAGGCGTTATGTGGGAAATGCCCGAAAAGATGGTTTTCAATAGCATTCGTCCTTGAGCCAAAATGTGTCAGTGTACCAAATTTCATCAAAATATCTCGAAAATGTCTGCCTGTAGATTGACCACAAGAAAAAAGGACGGACGGACAAGCTTAGAATTACTTTCTGAAAGGCGAGTCTATCTCAAATCTTTTCGGTTATTGCCCACATAATACAGGTTTGTACCGCACCACGCATATCTACTGGCACAAGCAATGTCTTCAACAAATCGATATAATTTTGCCCTATGTTTTGACGGTTATATACAATTCCAAATATAGAAATTGATTCCTAAATAGAGCGGAAATGCTTTAATGCGCGAACATACGTTATTTGGAATTTTGCTATACACACACACACATTGATAACACTTCATATGTAAATAAACGCATGAAAGCTTTCATTCTCCTCGAGAATACATAATAAATACTTTATATGGTATTTTAGTTATGGTAAATGTTTAGCAAATCGAGTATGTCCTCGACGATGGGTGTAGTAAGAAAGTGATATTGCCTCGCTATAGAAAGCCCATCACCTGGAGCAAATATAGAAAAATTGTAATGCATTTTGATAATTAAGGGCGTGCTGTTACCATTTGAGACCACGGCCAAGTTACTGAGACATTACGAATGACTCGATCGACTTGGTGTCGTGTGGAATAATGTTCTTCTTCTTCTAAGATTCAATGTGAACACGATGTTCTTTGCTTGAACTGAAGGATCGGGTATAATTATTTTGTCAAAAAATGTTCGCAACGAGTAGAAGAGAGCTTTGGAGACCCCATAAAATGTATGTATTATTGACCAGATCAACTTGTCAATTTACTTGGGCACGTGGGTCTGTCGACCTACTCATCCGGGAAATATCTGCCGTTGCTAAAAATACATATATTTTCTTCAAATGCACACACAATACGCACGTGAAATGAGCCTCGTCCATACACTCTTGTAGAGTATGGCTGCATATTTTTTTTAGCGTTTTTTAAAAGATTCTTAGTTGTTGTCATATAAACATAATTAACGCAGAATAAAGCAAAAATTTCGTGCACCTTCTTTGCTAATAAAATTGCCTGAAAAATGCGGATGAAAACTGCTCTTAATTGTCATAAGATGAGCAATATTTTGTAAGATTTATATATGTGTGACCGCAATATGAACAGTTACAGTTACATTGTGATCTTTGTAGATACATTTTTGTGAAATATTTATTGTTATTTTGTTAATTGTATGAAATATTGTCTGTGTAAAATTCTTGCTTAATGTTTTCTTTTTGTTTTTATTATCACAAAAGTATTCGTATTTATGTTTCGTTCGCACCATTAATGGGCAAAAGGAATGGGGTTACATATGTCAGAATTCGTGCATATGCGTACACGCGAGTAATGAGTTTCTTTCCATGAATACATTTACATTATATGTGAAACGAAATTCTACATATTGAAGAGAAAAATATTCTTTTAATAACAGATTTCACCTTAATGTGGATTTTTTTTATCAAGTCCCCCTTTAATCGTATGTAAACACTTGAAAATATTACATTAACAATGGCCATCGCAATCACGTGATCCAATTAATTCTTTGCCCTTAGGATAACCTTGGAAATATTTCCAACAATTTTTGTCTCAATAACCCTTGTACAACAACAAGTCGCAGTTTCCTTGTTCTACTACAACCTTATATAGCTTTAGTAAATACTCGAAATGACTTTTAGAGCTAATAAGTTAATGACACTTTTTGCCCTGTTATGGGTTAGGTTGTAAGATCTTTCATCTTCACTGCCAGAAAGTAAAGCGATGAAAGCTCGCAATGGAGACAAGTCGTTTAGAATTCATCAAGAGGAAGAGTGGCGTCCTGCCAGATAAAGCGTATTCTTAATTAGCCGACAAAAATTGGAAGAGATTGAGTTGGAATTTCTGATACGTGTCGGGGAAGCCCGATGTTTTCCCTTCCGATTATGATTTTTTTCTCTCCCCAACCCTTTATTAATAGTGAAAAGTCCACTTGAAAAGAGACTTGTTACCGTCACTCGTTTTACGCTGATGGAAAATAATTTTATCAGAAAGCAAGTAAGGGCACTATAAACGGGCAGGACCAGTCATCAGATATCCTATACCATTTCGACTAATACAGTCATTCAAACATTTTCCTGATAATACATCAAAAATTGTACGTTTATTTATGTAATGGGAGGATCACATTTGAGAAACATCGAGTACCGTGGCAAAGTTAATTTACTTGTCAAAGATTTCATTATTTTTCAGTGGCTTCCATCATAAAAAAATACAAATTAGACTTTTTCGCCATGGAACGCATTGCTTTTCACGAGAGTGCCTGCATATGGTCATGTCTAAAACAAAGATCTGTGCGATCCAAATTATCAAACGCTTAATATAGTAGTACGTACGGACCCATTTTCACCGTAAAATATTAAAAATTAAATATTTTTGGCATAAAACATTTAATATTTCATCACTATCCTTATATGTCCAAAAAAGGGACCTGCCCGCTCCCAATTTGATTCGGCTAAGTCTTATATCAAATTATTCTTACAAATCAATTTTCATTAAAAACCAATAATTGGACATTTTTGCTAAACAACGTTTTATTTTTGTTAGAATCATTTTATGGGATGGAATCCATCCCATGGACTACCTATGTGATCTAAATTTGGCAAGGTTAATTTTTATGTCAAATGATTATTATGAACAACTTTTCATCACGAAATATTGAAAATTAGCCTTCTTCACCATATAAAGATTCGCTTTCTACGGGAAGAATTGTATGGCAGGGAATTCAAAAAATTGCCATATCGGATCTAAATTTTTCGCACGAATTTCGATTGGCGAAACATTATTACTTAGCGAAGTTTATCGCGACATTTTAAAAATTGCCATATATTTTCAAAGTAAAGCATTATGTGGGGGAAAGGTCCAAGAAGTGCTCTAATCCGAACCATCTTCAATAGCGTTCGTCCTTGGAGCAAAACATGCCAATGTGCCATATTTCATCAAAATACTTCAAAATACATGGGCAGATATCAGATGGACCGACGGACTGACAAGGTAACCTAAAAGTCGTGTCTATCTCAAGTCCTCCTTTGTCTTGTCAAAGTTTTGACGAAATAACTGTATCCCCATTCTTCTTGGTTGGATTTTCTGTCAAAACATGTGTAATATCCAGAAGAAATCTTCAGAGACCCAATAAAGTGTATGCTCTTGATAAGCTATTATGTCACACTCCACGGATCGGATTTTCTGACGCCTTCTCTTGGACATTAGAAGTGGAAGGGCGAGCTCGGTGTATAGACATTCTTCTGTTATTGGCATGTCAGTGTGTGCGGATGTTTTATGTATGTTTTCCGAAATGAAGTTTCGAAGATATAAGAGATATGTAACTCGACCAAAAGTCATTGATCGTTTACGTTCGAGGAGAGATTATTGCCATTTCCTAAAGGTGATTACACAAATTTGATCTTATCTTTGCGAGTGAAAATTCCAACAAAGTGTAAGGAAAAGATAAACACGACTAAGTCGAATCAATTTTTGTTGCATTTGTTGTTTTTATTCAAATACTACAAATGGAATGAGAAGATTGTCAAGCCTTCATATTCAGCTTGCGAATATAAAAGGAAACAAGTAATAGAATTATATTCGGTCGGAACCGAATGTTTTATGCCCGTCACCGGTATCCTAAAAAAGACCAAAAGGGGAAAATGACTATACTTTCATGCTCTATAATATGGCGTGGGCGAAGCTGATTTTTTTATTTTTAAAATAAAACTTTTTGTCGAATAGACGTGTAGGCGTTGTGGGCGTGTGCAGTGAAAACTTTAAGTCCCTTCCAAATTCTTTTGCAAATTTGTAGGCAATAACTTCATTTTCATTAACGGGAGACTGTGTATCAAAAATACTATACAATTGCGCACACAGACAAATGGACAAACGAACAGACGGACATTTCTAGGTGTGTTTCAAATTTGAAACTGGCCAAAAATTTATGTACTTTGTGGGGTTTTTGAAGTTTGTTGCTGCGCATTATAAAGGTATTGAAAAAAAATTAAACTTTCATACACTATAACAGTGGGTAGGCGTGGCCAATTTTTTTCATTTTGGTGCTACAGCATCGCCCATAGGATATGCATTCAAATTTATGCTCATTTATCCGCTAAAGTTTATGAGTAATGAACAAAACACCAATTTTTCAGTCCGTTTGAAACGGGGCTCTCAGTTTTCGTGCTGCTGTGGATGTGTGGTTCGACCGATTTGGCCTATTTTCAATACCAACCCGCGTACAAGAGATTCCAATATTTCTGCCAAATTTTCGAAATTTGAAATAGCTTCATTTTTGCAGCCAAGAGAATGTTTACAACGGACAGACGGACATACTTAAGTCGATTTAGAATGTGATGGTGATCAAGAATGTATACACTTTGTGGGGTCTCTGACGCTTCCTTCTGGGCGTTGCAAACGTTTCGACGAAATGAATAGACCCCCACCCTTCGATGATGGGCATAAAAATGACCGGCATTGCATATATTATAATATGTAAAGATAAAGAATAAAACGCCCCAAAAATAATAATTATTTTGCTGGTTTCAAAATCAATTGCAAGCAGAGCTTCGAGGTGTTCACTTCATAATGTTCGACTTAAATATATTCTTCTTCGCCATTATATATATGTCAATAACTTTTTCGACTGGCACTAAGTGGTTAATCGATAATCCCGGATTTTATGATAGCAAAAGTTGGTTAAATGATTATCTTCCTTGTGCCCGAGAAACAGTGGTATTTCCGGAAAAATATCCAGGTGTACTGCCGTTACCGGAACTTGTTGAAGTCGGCGGTTTTGTATTACCCGTGGATGGTGCTATACTTTTGAATAGAGAGTCCACCATAGTACTAAAAGGGGAATCAAAGAAAAGATCCTGTGATAGAGGCAAAGCTTATATACGCTCGCCCAATGTACACAAATGGTTTGATCCAACAACTTGGCGCAGCATCGACGAGAGGAAAGGAAATAAGGCGATACCGGCCTTAGAAAAGATTCCTTGCAATAATGAATCTGTTGTTATACAAAATAGAGGACCTTTGGCCTTTGATTTGGAAAATGTACCTTATCTAAGAATGGGTCAATTAAGTTTCGCTGGGTCTTTGCTATCTAAAGATTATGTTAGGCAGCTATTGTATACAAATCTCGGTGAGCTGTTGTTTCGTAATCAGGCGGGCGTACGAGTGGAATACTATTATAATGACGTTTGTGGCTGTCATAGAGATTATAATCATTTTCTGGAGCCTGTTTGTCATAACGTCATGAAGTCATGTGAAAAACCCCACTGTCAAGTTTCAATTGTCCCATTGGGCAGTTGCTGCAGCATTTGCGGCTCCCTGCTAAGCTTCAAGGTGGGCAACTGCGATAGTAAAAGATTGCACACGCTCCAAACTATACTGGAGAGAGCCGCAAAGGAACAAAATCTGCAAAACGATTTAGACTATCACGTGAACTATTACAGTTCAAAGGACTATGGCATCTACTTGCAAGCGATTATAGTCGATCGGAAAAATTATAATGAGAAAAGCGTTAATTTTGTAAAGAGCCTCAACAGTAGCGTCAATTGGATAAAGAAGCTAAACTTACAATCCTTGGCCAATTATAAATTGCAATATTCAGGACGGCCGTATAATCCCGATATAACATTCGGTTCGGTTGTTTTGATTATACTGTGCGTGATGTTGTGCGCCATAGTTGCCTTAATAATATTTGCTCACTATGTACCGCACCATCGTTATTTGTTGTATATACCGCAATGGATGTACGATCCAAGGCGATGGGTGGCCTATAATTGGCGAGGTTTATTACATCGATCCAATTTTATGTTTGCACGTTTCGACAATGCTAGAAGTAGTGCACGAGAAGCACCAGCCGGCGCCGGTGGACGTATGCCAGTAGTGATGGGTTATGATGCCGAAAATGATAGCATTAGAGAAAGAGCTTTCGATAATCCCATGTTCAGTGAAGAGCCCGCTGCTTTAGCTAAGAAACCGGTAGGAAAGAAAAATGAAGAGGTACACCTACCCACGGAGAGTGTTGCGAGCCTGAGTGATAAGAATCAGAGTAAGAAAGATGAACAAGAATTAACTGAAATTAAGTTAATATCCTCCTCAGAGGGAGAGGATACAGAAGAAGAAACCGTGGAATGAAAAGCATCGGTTTTTCATGGCTGCATGCAGGAATGAGGCAATATCTCGAATGCACACACACAGTGCATACGTTAATGTTGTGTAGCGCAATAATTATATGAAAAGTAAACATTTCCAGCATTTGTCTAATTTTAAAAATTATTCCAAGATGTAATGCAACATATTTTCTCAGTTTTATTGAATTATTCACCACATGAATGCATAAATAATGAATTTCCCTCGCATACGTACGCCTATACGTACATTGTTTTATTTCGGGAGTAAAATTAAGTAAACACAAAACAATTGAGATTGATTTACTATTCAGTGCTCGCTCGCACTTGTGCACTTATCAGCACACTAACGCCGATGCAATTGAAACGTGCACATATTACTTTTTATGATTTAAGAGTAAATAATATTTTTCATAAGAAAAGTACATATATTGATTTTTCTTTACATTATTAGGTTATTAATGCATTAAAAAAAAAAAACACATGCATGTGATGAGTGTGTGCAGACAAATTCAATATATGCAAGTATTTTGTGCGTAAACATGCATAACACGATCTGAGAATGCAACTATTCTTTCGGATACTATGACTTAGCAAGCGACTAAGAAGTTTATGTGCCTATCAGAACGAAGCTTCGATTACTCGACGCATCGGAATGTCATCACGTTTCGCCGACATTCGCCGACGTTTCAATATGTCGGTCGACACCATCTTCTCACTAGAATAACTAAAAGTTTGTATCTAGTTCCGGGCCAATGTCTTCTATTGACTATAAATTGCATGCTTTTGGGCATGGTTATGGTGGAGATTACCCTATAAGCCTTAAGTTACGGTCTCTTGTCTCTTATAAGCAGCTCAAGGATTTCAAACTTGATGTCTAAACACCAACAAACAGTGCAGATGGACAGACAATAAAGCGATATTCCTTTCTGAAGTCTGCAAAGCTTCTTCTTGCAAGCAGCGTATAGAAATTATGTTTCTTTCTTAAGTATATTTTCACTCCGAACTCTTTTTTCAATTGTTCTCCAGTTCTTTTTTACTATTTGGAATATGAATTTTCCGAAGTTGCTCTTGCAAGCATTAATTTCTTTTAGAGAATTATTGAGAAACGAAAGTTTGGTAAATATCCTGACTATCTCTAGGATAATAGCTCTAATTGGAACATACCTATAAGTAGATAACAATTAAGAAAATTATATTCGAATCTTTTATATCCATCATGGTGATCCTAAAAAAAAAGGAAGGGATAAATTTTCATTGGTTGGGCGTGGCAGGTTTTTTCTATTTTCAGAATAAAAGTTCAAATTTACATGGTGTATATGTAATAAGGAAAAAAAGCGTTCGCAGTGCTACATAGGCGTGTGGGCGTGTTTTTTGAAGAGTTTGAATCCTTTTCTCTTGCAAGTTTGTAGGCGATGAAGATATTTTAGCCAACGGGAGAATGCTTACCCCGTATTACCACACATTTAGCCACACGGACAAATGGACAGACAAACGCACGGACCACACGATTGAATATAATTTTCTTACTTTCTTTTTAGTACCCTAATAATGCGGAGAAAAAAGTTTCAAAAACCTCATAAGATATACAAACTCTTGGCTAGTTTCAAATTAGGGATGCACGTAAACAGGTCCGCCCACTTGTGTGTCCATCTGTCTGTTCGCGCAACCTTGTAGTATTTATGGTACATATCCGTCCATTAACGAAAATAATGGTATCGCCAACAAATTTGCAAAAGAATTTGGAATTGACCTAAACTTTTCAAATCGCACGCCCACAACGCCCACAACGAAAATAGAAAAAATCAATTGCTTCATATTATGGAGCATGAAAATGTAGTTCTTTTCCTGTTTTTGTCTTTTTTAGGGTAACGGTGAGGGGTATAAAAGATTCGGTCCCGAGCGAATTTAATTTTCTTACTTGTTTCTAAGGAAGTAGGTTTATTTTGAAGTCACGAAAATCCAAGACTTATCTCGTATTGTCCACGAGTGTATTGACTTTCAGTTAAAGAGCGAAGGAAGCAATTTTATCACTTTTTAAAAAAATATTATTATAAATGTATTTCAGGTATTGAGGGTGCGTACTTTTGCATGCTAGTGTAGAAAAAAATAGCTTTGTCATTGCGTGCGAACGTGACAATTAAACAAGAATAGAAAGGTTTAAATACATTGTTTTAACCATTTGTAAACGCTCTTTACTGTGCTTTAAAGAACCTACTTTGCCTGATTTAAAAAGCAAATTTAAAGGGAACGAAAAGAGAGAAAAACAGAGCTTAATAAAATATAAGGGATGAGAATGTGAGAATGCAAAGAAAATTGCAAGTTATTGCAAGTCATGTATTGCGTCCTCTTTGCAGGTTTTAGTTTATACAGATAATATCAATAACTGCATAAGCTAAACATCGTACATGAGAAACATAAGTAATCTTTTAGCATACTTTAGGAATAATCTCCTATTAAGGTGAATATTCCACAGGGAAAGAAGTGTACAAAGCGATAGCCATATTTTTTCGAATACTAGCCTTCCAAAATAAGCCCGTGCTAGTATTAAGAAATTTCTTTCCCTCTATATATATCTTACTGCTCATCTCATACGGTAACATATACAGGGCTTACAAATAAAAAAAGAAAGAAACGTTTTTAACTGCTAGGCGTTAGCCATTTTTAAAAGCAACTATGCAAAAAGCTTCTACCATAAATCAGATCAGAGAAAACGCATAAATATTTATCATCTATAAACAATGCTTACTTAACACCTCTCGAGTTTGTGGCCAATCTTCTTTGTTTGTCAACCAGACTTATATTTATCGAGAGTTTCACTTTTAACACCTTTAGGGCATTTGATCTTCCTCAACGTTAAAGGTTGATTCTTAATCCTGGTTATACCCTGGCGGGTATTATAAAAGCTTTTGCAATCTATACCCATTATGGGGGCGTAAATGAAAATGCGTGTCAGTACGTCTTCATTAACCTGTTGATCTTTTGATCCGACTATCAAATTTAAATGTTTTGGTATTTTACTTAGTTGCGATCGGCAATCAAACCCAAACGCAACCAAACAAGTAATTTATAGCATGTCACTATGACATTTAGAAAATTCCATTAGAATTGATATATTCTTATTAGCATCTTTTTTTCATATGTTAAGTAAGTAAGTAAGTAGTAGTAATGACTGATTAATTGTTCGACATGAATCCAATCTGTTTAATAGGATTTGTAAGCAATTCCTATATAACTTGAGCAATTGTGAGCAATTCCTATATGATTTTCAAGTGTTTAATAGGCTTTAGGTAATGCATGCGATACAATTTAAATATTAAAAGTTTCTCCTACTTTCAAAAATACGGCAACACCAGGCATCTTTTGTTTTTTTATGAAAAGAGCAAACGTTTGCTGATTCTCTTTTTATCTGCAGCGCTCTCTCCAAATAAAAGCCTCTTATCAGAAATGATTTGACAACTTAGACAAAAATTGCACGCTTTCATAACAACAAAACATTCGTGGGCACGCGTTTTCTATGTAAATTTCTGACTGGAGAAAGTGAAATAATTTACAAATTTTCAATTTAATTTTCAATTGTCTAGTGAGCTTGAAAGATGACGAAATCATCAGCTGAGCCGGTTTATAAGGCCATTTTTGGGTCATTGTGTATTTTAATGCATTTCGTGGCGGCAGTGCAATTTTGGTATGCCATTTATTTTGATCACGTTTTCGTTGTTTTCCCAGTCGCATCAACTTTTGGTGGCAAATTTAAATTCCTAACATTTCTGGATGCGGTAGGTAAAAATAATATGACTCAAGCATTTATAATTTAAAAGCGCAAGTGGCAATTAACTTAATCTAAAGAAAAACAAGAGAATTATGTTCGGTCGTGAACGAATTCTTTACACCCATCAGCATTATTCTAAAAAGAGGAGAAGAGCTACATTTTCATACTCTATGTTATCGTGTGCAGGCAGCCGATTTGTTCTATCTTCAAAATGAAAGAGAAAATTGATACGGCGTATGCCTTGTATTTTACGAGTAAAAAGAAGAAAACATGGAAAGCAAAAGTGTTCACTGCTTCTGTTATATAGGCTTATGGGCGTTGTGGGCGTGTTCTTTGTAAAATTTTTAAATTCTTTTGCAAATTTATAGGTGGTATCCTTATTTTTGTAAACGGGAGAATGTTCATCACAGATATTACACAGTTGTGCAGGAGGACAGATGGACGATGACCAATATGGTTGGCTGCATTTTGAATTTGAAATTGTCCAAAAATTTATATACTGTATGACGTTTACGTAGGTTGCTTCTGCGAGTAAGCGTAGTAAATTTTTTCCATTTCTGTAGAGGCACTACAGCATAGAATACGCGTTCAAGCTTTTGCAGATTTATCTGTTGCAGTCTAGGCGTAATGAAGAAGAAACCAATTTTTTATTCCTTTTGGGAAACGGAGGTGATCTCACTTTGTGTATAACTGTAGGCTTGTTTTTGGCCGATTTGCCTCATTTGCAATGCCAACCTGTGTGCAAAAACTTCCACGCATTACACAGATAGATCAACGGACAGATGGACACGCTTAGATCGATTCAGAGTTTGATGCTGGTCAAGAATATATTTACTTTGTGGGATCTTTGAGACTTCCCCTCGTCCTTCGGTCATAGGTATAAAACTCAGTTAGCCAATTCAGTTTCAAGGTAATGGCATAATCGGGATAATCGGTAGCTTCGGATTGGTACCTTGTGCGGTGTATAAAAAGTGCTATGAAGTTAAAATTGTAAGCTATGGCTGATATAGGTTAACTGTCACACACGACACTCGTGGTATAAAGGTGCATTAAGTTTGTGTGGATGCATAAAACGATTAGAAGGACTTGAGGTAGACCCACCTTTGAGCATTCAGAGTCACTTTCTGAATCGATCTAAACTTGTCTGTCCACCCGTAATTCTTGGGTTTAACCTATAGATCATAGCGTTTAAGATATTTTGATGAAATTCGCTACAATTACGTGTTTTGGGCCAAAGACGAACCCTGTTGAAAACGGTTCGTATTGGGCAAGTTTTTCGACTACTTTCATCTAAATCATTACATTAAAAAGTCATTATACGAAAGCCTGAATTAAGCGAAGCGGTGTAGGGTATGAAATGGTAAACCGCGAACTATTATGCACAGTTTTTATTGTTTTCATAACAAGTTTACTCAAAACATTAATTAAAAAAAAAAAACAAAAGAAAGAAAAAGCGACAGACGTCTATGCAATAAAGACGATACAATACCTTAAGAGTAAATGTTAGGACAACTTTTAGTTAGCTAAAAAAAAAAGAGACTTTAGGAGAATAAAGTAAATCAATTCCACAAGATTGGGCATTCATTTGTTGTGTTGAAAAGATCAAAGAGGTTATCATAGAAACTCAAAAGACTGAAAGACTCACTAAATCATTAAGTTTGTGTCATTTGAAATTGAGGCGTTCATTCCCGTTGCAAACTTTGCATATATGATTTGATTTAGTGCTAACTAAAGCGGATATTTGTTATGCTCGCACAAAGCTCCGCGATAACTGGCTACAAAGCATTACTTATTTGAACTATAGACGCAGAAATTCGTATTTCTTTCTTCAAAAGAGTGAATATTTACGGATTCTCTTCTCATTTTTAGCTTTCGCTCAGGGCTAGACATTATAAATGCCATTCGATTGACAGATTCGACGATTCAAACAATTGTACGCTTTGATCAGTTAATGACAGCAAAATTCGCCGGTTCTGCTTATTAGAGAAAAAAAAAGAAAGTTTTTATTATAGAAAGTGAAATAATTTGTGAATATTACGAAAATGACAAAATCTACAGATCCGGTTTACAAGAGTGGTTATGGACCATATCGCACTTTAATGCATTCCGTTGCAGCTGCGCAATTTTTCTACGGCATATATTTTTTCCAATATTTTGTTACTCTTCCGGACGCGACTTTTGCTGGTAAATTTCAATATCTAACATTTCTGGATGCGGTACGTAACAGTAATATGGCAGACGCATGTATAATTTCATAAATAAGTGGCAATTAGCTTAATCTTATCGCACAATTCAAGAAAATTAATTAATTAGTAATAACGGACACCAGAAAGAATTTATCAGTAAATTTTATAAATCTTGACGTATATATTAAAGAAGATGAATGACTAAAAATTGCTTTTTTCCTCTTGTGAGATGCAGATTGTGTTTGAAAGAAAATGTTAGACTTTACTCTAAGGTATTGCCAGATTTTATCAAAAGTTAATTAAAAATATACTTTTGCCCCTTATTGTATATGCTATGCCGGCGGACGACTGTATGAATTGCATAATGTTACATCCAGTTAGAGTTCAAAAAGCCTACAAAAATTGTTATATTACAATTTATAAGATAGTATAAGCTATGAATTTTAACACATTATTCTACTATGAATTTGATACATAGGTAAGGAAATTGTGGTTTTTAATGCACAGAAGTGCATACAAAATATGACTTTTATGGCTTTATTGTTTGAAAGTAGTAATGGTAAATTTGCTTAGGAAGTAGGTTAGGTGTGTTATGTGTTCGCAGTTCAGTTGGTCGGAGACTAGAGCATATTATTTGGGCGTTACGCTATTCACAAGTATTATTATTCTCGATTTTTGGATTATGGTAATGGAACTTTTCAATACTTGTAGCAATTTTTGTGATACTTGTCGTGCTCACATTTAGGATCATCTTAAGCTTTAACACTTTTGAGATCAAAATACTTTAAAGACTCCATGAATGGCCACATTTACACCTATGGTAAAGTATATTCAAAAATGATTCCTTCCGTAAATGATATTTACGAAGCTCGTAATAACAACAAATTTGCTGAATATGTCATCATCTTCACAGATTTGATAATAATAGTTTCAGCTTTTTTAGTTTCTATGATGGCCTTTTTTGATCAGTTTAACCCTTTAACGTAAATGATGTCTGTAGACGTCCATTGTCTGCGCTTGCAGATGCACACGACGTCCTATATTCTTAATGTTACAGAATAAAAGAAAAAATAAGTGAGCTCCTGATAGCTTCTACTATTCTAAAATAATTTTGCGTCAGTCAAAATTTTTAACTTTATTCTTACACCACTATATACACCTTCCCAATCTAATCTTAAAAGTAAATTTATACATGTATTGAAAACAATCGTCATATTCTACTATCTGGACATGTAAGACATATTTCTCATTGGCCTAGTCTACTCAATCTTAACATATAAAAAAAAAAAATAATACATTTTTTTTATTAGAGCTATCCATTTTTCATTTTAGCCAATTATAAAGTTTTTCTTTTGTAGACTCATTATATAGTTCCGCTTACAGGATTGGTAGGCCTCTAGTTTTATTTCCATTCAGCCAAAGGTTGTTATTATGTACGGATGCTACAATAACTACCTAAGGTCTCTTTTTTCCTTCAGGCCGACGCAAAAAAGCATTTTTTAGCATCGCTGAAATTAATTTATATATATATTGGAGTAGTGAAGTGTTACAATTCTATCATTAGTGCAATTTCTTGTTGTCTTCAGTCAATAGAAATAGATTTCAAAATACATTTCAAAAACCCTGGGCCTGGGTAATCTTACTATTCGAAACAAATAAAAAAAAAAAGAAGCTCCGCGCAAAAGACGTGGATTTATCCTTGACAAAAGTTGATAAATTCGTTGCACTTATTTTATTATTTGATTTTTAGATAATCCAAGCCGTTTACTTTACCATTGCCTTAATTAATGATTTTGTGGGCACCAATGAAGTCTCACCTAAACGATTACCACGTATACGAAAGTTAAAAGACTACATGATGGCTGCCTTTGCTTTTCCTCTTGCCTTAAACGTTGGCATTACTTTCTGGTCTATATATGCCATTGACCGTGAGCTGATATTACCCAAAGCCTTGGATGCCGTATTCCCCAGGTATATTTATATATATTAATATATATGATTACAATTTCATTGTGCTTATAATTTGTATTTAAAGTTGGCTGAATCATATCATGCACACTAATATTGCGGTATTTATGATTTTGGAAATGTTCACTTCTTTCCGTGCCTACCCAGCACGAGGCGATGGTATGGCAGGACTCAGCATATTCCTTTTGGGCTATCTAATTTGGCTGCATGTTGTTAAGTATTACTCAGGCCTCTGGGTATACCCTTTTTTGGAAGTGTTGTCACTTCCGCAGCGCCTTTTATTTTTTATTGGCTCATTAGCTATTAACTGGTGTCTCTATGTACTTGGCGAAACCATGAACAACATGATTTGGTCTAAGGAACTTAAAATGGCTCAACGTAAAACGAATTAAATGTTTTTTTTGTTGCTGTTGCCTAACAATTTTTATATCATTGTAATTTTCGGAATTTCTGTGTAAGAGCGTTACTACACCTCAGAGCAAAAACGAAAGAATTCTTATGATATTCTTAAAAATTATTTAAAAGATATTGCAAAAATTAAGGGAAAACACCAGAAAAAAAAGCAAAAAAGTGTTTCAAGCATTCTCTTTACGTTATGAATTTCAATGTAGATTTTTTCTTTACGCGATTTTGTAAGGACATTTATTGTTATAATTTTTTAATTTAAATATTTAAGTAAAATAGGAGCTAAATTAAGTACACATTGTCATATCAAATATCAAAGCACTTTAATTAAAGTTTTTCCACCAAAACAATTTTCACAATTGTTAAAAATATTAAAATAAAAAAGAAAAAACTAATTGCGTTTCCTTGCTTACAAATATAAAAGGGCAATGGCCAAGGAAAGTGTATAGAGTAAGAGCTGAAAGTTGCTCCTCTCAAAAGATAGCGCATTTCTGGCCGCATTTCTGGTAGTTAAAATTAAGATCTCGTTGTTTTTTTTCTACGTCTATAAATTATAGGTTAGGTATAGGTAGAAATCATAGGTATCTGAAAAAAGGGACGTATCTTCGCAGATAAAAAAATGTCCAATTAAAGATGAAAAAAAAACGCCATGTTAAAGAGACAAATTAATTGACCAAACGTATCTTTCCTTTTTTTTTTGACATGGAGTAAGTATACCAATAAATGCACTAAGCCAATGGGGGAGAGCTTACAAGTCCAGATTGACAACATTTTATATAACTTAAGTGCTTACATATGATCAAATTTAAAGATTCTTTATATATATATTGGAGTAGTGGAGTGTTACAATTCTATCATTAGTGCAATATCTTGTTGTCTTCAATCAATTGAATTGATCCATAAAAGTTAGCAAAGAAATACATTTCAATAACTCTGGGCCTGGGTAGTCTTACTATTCGAAACAAATTCTCTGGTAACATTTTAGCAATATACTGTTTTGTTGCTCGACAATTGCTGTCAAAAGAAAATGATGCAAGATTTTAGTAGCTTTTCACTTTTGCTTATTCAAAATTTTATATAGAAAATCGATTTTAAAAATTACAGCGTCGTATATGCCATCAGAATGTCAAAGCAATTGATATTTCATGCTTTCGCATTGGCTCAAACGGCCTTCGGACTTTTCTATGATTTGTGCATTGTAAAATACCCTGTTACCCATTACAACTGGCATCATCCCTTGGGCGGGAATATGAAATTTTTATCCACTCAAAACATGGTAAGTGAGTTAAGGATATTCATTTTCCTCATTTAATTTCCATCCTTTCAGCTCATACAAACAGTATATTACATTATAGCTCTCTTGAATGATGTGATTGGCACAAATGCTATGGAGAAGAATTTACCCCAAATTCGTTTAATTCGAGATCATTATTTTGCCAGTTTAGCATTTCCCTTAGCCGTGTATGTTACTTATCAATATTGGAGTTTATATTACATGGGAGGTGACTGGGTGTCTCCGCCCGTCCTTAACTCTGTCGTGCCAAAGTGAGTTTCATTTCTAATCAAAACCTTGAACCGGTTGGTATGTTGTAATGCTATTATTTCTTACTTTTAGGTGGCTCAACCTAGCCGAGCATGCAAATGTCAGCATATTGATTTTTCTCGACATATTCCTCTGCGCACGTAAATATCCTAATCGCTTAACAAGTTTACTTTTTCTATACACTTACGTGTGGGCCTACGTAGCTTGGCTCTATTACGTAAAAGAAAAGGCTGGGTTCTGGGTTTATCATATTTTCGCAGAAATGACGGAGAAACAACGGCGAAACACTTTTGCTCTTATTCTAGCCAAAATTTTGTTCATCTACATGCAGGGTGAACTGATAAACAACACCGTTTGGGGAAGCCAATTATTTTGTTCACAAAACACCAATGACTCCCAATGCGATAAATGTACACAAGCATGACTAATCAACTGTACTGTGTCCTGTACGGTAGAAAAATACATACCACAAAAATAGATTCGCGATGCAAAGGAAAAATAACAATAATCTGCTCAACATTATAAGCAGCATCTGACTCTGAAATGAAAATACGACGACAATATTGTCCGCAAATACAAAATTGTGTGTGCACATGAGATTGTAAAAAAATGAAGCTAACCGAAAAGAAGTCTAGGAGCAAACTAAAAGAGGTGAGTTGACATGTAAAACAACTCCAACTGAATTGAGAATGTTAAGGTGCTATTCCTTTTTCTTTCAATTGCAGACGTTGCTCTAAGCAAAAATTAACGTGCACCAAAAAAAAGCTTTCTAAAAAAGAGCAACTTTGCCTTAATGCTAATTTGAAATAAAAATAGGAAAATAGTGATAATCGGCAGAAAAATATATCAAAGTTCAAAAGAAGATATTGAGCTGCCACAAGTAAAAATCAATTTCATTGATTTACATCTGGTGCTCTTGCGACAAATATGTTACCTCTTTCATTAGGCTTTTAAAAAACGAGCAAAAGAGTTTTGCTGCTGGTAGTTAATCTTAAGTAGTTTATTCTTAATAGCTCCACCTCAAGCGGTGAATAAATTGGAGTTGGAAAGTTCACTGATCGCATTTCACAAGGCGTGTTCTTAGCTTATTTCAAATTTGTCGGCAAGAGTGAATAAGTAGTAGTATTTCGACATTCTAAATTGGTGTGAAAACTTTGGCGCGGCTGGGGTAATTTTTTTAAACCCAACTCTTGTAACCGTTCCTACGGAATTTGGAACTTTATATGGTAATGAGGTCGAATTTCCAACGTTTCATGGGGAAAGTTGGCTCATAATAGTAGAAAGACAAAGGAATCTACCTAGTTGAAGTTGGACCATGTAGGTATATTTTTTGAATACCATCATATATGAGGATTCTCATGAAACGTTAATCCTTATATGCCAAAAAAGCTTAATTGTGATTTCCAGGGAAAGTGTATGAATCTCAGATGGGTCTCCTTGTGCTATGTAGTGTAAGCTGGTTTTTTTTTTTAAAGGAAATCAAAGCCAGATAATTCATTTACGCAATCAGCTTATGTTTTTTGTTGATAATCTTCAATATTATATACAAGTTGATGTATTGGAAAGTAAGCCTAAGTACATATATCCGAAAACTTTTATCAAATTTTTGTATCACATACACAGGTCAATATATTATCCTTATGAATACTATATTGAATAAGGCTGATTTCGAACAAATCCAGTGAGCAACGTCGCCTTTCTTTTACATTACAAGTGTAAACGAATCCAATGAATAAAATGCAAGCCTCGTGTATGTTTGTCCATCCATACCGTTACAAATCTCGCTATTGCAAAAATTCAGAACTCTTGAACTTACTGCATGTCATTAGCTGATTTTGCTTGGAAACGTTATTCGATCAAAAGTGCGCTTGCAATAATCAAAACATTCTTGGTTGGGCCTTGGGTAACTAAACCAAGGTCAAATTGAAAAAAAGAGGCTTTATGGTTGTTGAATTTGTAAACAAAGGAAACATTCTCGATTTTTTCTAGTGGTAGTGCAAGCATACTAAAGCAAGCATTCGGGACTAACGCATTAACTTTTCTACCAAATGATGTAAAACGTAGGTCTCATGGTTGATAACAATAATAAATATTGAAAGTAGTTCGCAGTATGTGAGAATTGTTTCTAGATTTTCCTTATTAGTCCTGGAATACTTTTAATGCATGTTATGATTTCGTTTTTCATTAATCCTTTGCCCCTGAATACATTGTTAAGAAAAAAACAAACAATGGCATATTTAAGTAGAATTCTTAGTTAAGGCACATAATAATTATTAAGTAAAATAATAAATTTAACGTAAGTGTGCGTTCTTTGACTTTGGTTTCTGGTACCAAATTTAACGCGAATAATACAATAATATAAATGCGATTCAAATGTATGTACAATTGTGGACAAAACAGTCTTTTGGTTATAAGTGTAAAAGATATCAAAATTGACACATATTGAACATCGAGCACGTTAGAACATTGATGGTTACAATATAAATGTAAAAATGTATCAAATATTTTGATAAAAATCATTTAAAAAATATTTATATATATATATATATATATATATATATATATGTGTATATGGTTAATTCTATGAGTATTCTTATTTGTGTACTTTGTTATTAAAATCAAATAAAAAAATAAAATAATAGAAGAAATATGGCCTTGTTTAGGTATATAAACGATCATCTGCTCATTTGGAAGGCAGTAGTAACATTTTTAACTTTTCCGATTCACTAAGGATGACAATCGTCTCTTTAGGCTTGTGTTTAAGCAATGTTTGCCTTTCATTATTTTTCTCCTTTTCGGATTTTATATGATTTTTCCTTTCTTTATCATAATTTTCCTTATCCTCATCGTCATCATTATCTGAAATGTTTCCTATTCCATAAGTATTCGTTTGTATTCCCACATCACAGCTTATTTTGCTAGTTCGTGAATTCGGTTTATCGGTTGATAAATTAGAGTACGACGAATTAAGCATAACATCGAGAGGTAAATTGAGTTCCGAATACGATTGACTCATATTAATACTATCACCACCATTGGCACCGTAACTGAGATGACGTTGTAAATTCAAATTCAAGTCGGACATTTTCAGTAAAGCTTTGTCATCGTTAACTTTCAATAAAGTTTTATATTTACTAACGTTACGTTGACGTCTGAGGTTGCGTTTCTTAGTGTAGGAACAAGCTGCGTTAGATGGCGATTTTCTCGATTGTTTGCTACGCACAGAATTCCGAGAAAGTCGCTGATTTGAGTGCTCATCAGATTTTTGCAATTCTATTAATTCCTCGAGTGTCGTGGGCTTTTTGTGTTGATTATTTCCTTCAGGTTCATAAATTTCCTCAATTTGTAGAGCTTCATTAGATCTATTAGTATCTGTTTCTGTCTCGTGCTTGAGCATAACATCAAAGCAGGAATCTTGCATTTTAAACGCTGAATGAGAAGTTTCACCATCCGAAGAAGACTCTAATGTGCGTTTTTGCAAAAAGGGTAAAATCCATTGACTATTTCGGGTCAAAAACTCATCAATGTCTGTGGTATCTAAAGATAGAATGAAAAATTCGTGAATAAAGTTCTTCATATTTTTCAACACACAAATAAAGCACTTACTGGTATTTCCAGGTCTGCGTTTACTGTTACCTCTGCCGTGCCGTTTGGTGCTGCTTTTGGTGAATACTCCGACCTTCTGACTAGTACTTGGGTAAATAGTTTTTTTTAACGCTATTACCTGTGATTCCACGGAAGTGCTACTTTCACGACGACCTCGTGTTTTGCGCTCCGAAGTGGCTACAAAATCTTTGCGTTTCTGATTACGTTTGCTAATATTCGATGAACGTTTGCTATGATGGTGGTGACCATTTTGACGTGTGCTTGTACGAGCGGCTACTTTGGTTTTCATTTCAGCTATTTTCACCGATACTTGTGAGTCCACGGAATTTCTTCTTGACTCTACCGAAACATGACGTACACTGAAGCTAATTTCTGAATCTAAAGAACTTTTCCGTGGTCCTTGACTCGAGCTATTGTTAGCCAGCGTTAAAGCCATACGTCTTTTAACGCATTTCGGTAAATAATTAGCCCATGTTGAACTGATTTCCACCGTCTCGGACGACTTAATATCATAAGCGTCGAAGTTTAAACCCACTGGATCGGTATAGGTATTACAGAGAGTTATAGAAAGCCTTCCCTTATCTTCGAGTTCTTTTCGTTTCGCCCAAGTTTGCGCTATAACCTTATGTTTTGGCATTTTCACTTCCCCTTGAACAGTTTTGCCGCACTTTTTGCGTATCCAATGCTTCCAAGTATCCAACGACGACGACCTCCAACACCAGATAGACATGGTTATGCCCGAACCGAACAAACATAGCAAATTTAATTGTAAAACCGAAAAACTTGGCCGCTTTTCAATTTTACACTGAATATGTTCGCTGAAGGAAGAGAAAATGCGGCAACTAAATGGAATCAATGCATGATATTTACTTTGTTTTTTGACCAATTTCACTTTATGCTTACATAATATACTCGTTGAGACTTTCCGACCATTCTTTCGAATAACGAAATTCATAAGCATGACAAGCTACTGCCACGAAGATGAAAATTAAAGTGAATGTGGCGCATAATCCCATTCTTACTATTATATCATGAATTTTGTTACTGGCTAGTGTTGAATTAATACCATTCGCAAATTGTTTTAAAGCAGATAACATAACCATGCCGCGTATTATGAAATAACTGCCCACCAAAATTACTACAACCAACGGACCCAAGAGTAGCCCAGCACGTGTGGCGTGATTATGATAGCCAACAAAACATATGCCTACCGTACTATTTCCGTCTACTTCGCTTAAAGCTAGTGTTGTTATTGTTAGGACAAGAGGCAAAGACCATGCAACTAGGTGAAAGCAAGATCCTTTCTTATCTATGCGTTCTTGGAAGTTACCTACAGCTCGTAAATGCCAAGCGTAGGTAAGAAAGACAAACCAAACCATCGCAGCGATAAGCGAGTAATAAATTACTACAAAAATAATCACACAAGACAGATTTTGTCCGGCAGTAGGTTCCGAGTGACGTAAAGTTCCGTCTTTGCGGCAAACAATATCCTCACGTGATCCGGGATAGAATTGAGCCAACCATCTGGAAACTTATGAAGATAAGCAGTGGATGACAAGGATTTATAAATCATTAGCTTACCCACAACAAACTATCATGAAACATAAATTAATATAAAATACTATTTGGGCTGGGTATTTACTGGCGTTTCCCCATTCAATGAAAAAAGTTGTAACGACGAAGAGGTTGGCCAAGAAGCACAATGTTGCAACCCAACTTATTAATTTGTGTATTTGACGGTGTTCATCCTCAGTATATAAGGGGTCATTGCATCGTACACCACAACCTTCTATCAAAGGATAATAACTAGCACTGGATTCGGCGGGCACTAGAGGATCTAAACATTCGCCCGTTAAGTTGAATTTTATCTCACGTACATCATTGTTGCATTTTGAAGGAAAATGTGTCTCGTTGCACCGCAAAAATTCCGGAAAGTACGGGGTGTTATATAAAATACGACAAGGTTCCGAAGTTATGCGGCACATTTCCAGGGAAGGTAAATAAACCATATCTTCACCATTTATTTGTTCACATTTCGGAACAAAAACCGCGCATAGAAAAGGCTGTAAGGACACAAAAACAAAGGCAAATTATTCCTGAAATCGCTTTACCATAGAGTGAATACCTGTATAACGGCCCAGCATTTCGGTACATGTTTTAAGGCTTGAAATTTCCTTAAGTGTTCTTCAACATCCATCTGATCGTCAAATGTGGTCAAATCCAGGCTAGTATATTCGTATGGAATCTTAGCACCCAAACATGTAGAAAAACTTAATTTTTCACAACTGCCATGGCGTACACATTTCACGTGTTGCATACCCAGACCACGACCGTCCAACCAGTGTTTATCCTCTTTAGCTTTCTTGCCACCATACAAGCGATAATTGACGCTCCCATTAATGCGTTCAATTTGGTGAGTTTCCAAATTCGGGGTCAACATGTTCATAACAGAAGAAGTCGCTGCAACATCCAAACGATCTGCTGTAGCTTTGGCAATGAATACAAATACGCACACAAATATCAAAGCCATCTTAAATGCTTCCAAAGGAGAGTTTAGCAGCGAAGAACTCTTGCTGTAAAGGAATGAACAATAGTTGTCAGATTATGTGAGAAATATCTTGCTAACATCATAACAAACTTTTCATTAGGCATTTTTGCTGCATTAGCTCTTTGCTTAAATTTTCAAATTGCTCTAAGTATCTTTATTTATACTTCTTGTCTGGTTGTTAACAGTGTTAAGTAAAACAAATTAAAAACCCTAATAACTACTTTAATAAAAGAAAAAATAAAAAGAAATAGAAATATTTAAAATAAAATTAAACTTTTTATAAATGTTTATAAAACTTTAATAATTTAGAAGAGAGAAGAAGATTAATGACAGTCGAATAATGTGTATATGACACAGCGTTGTAAATTTTCGTACGAGGCACACAAAACCAATACCAAGCAGTAAAATATGACGAACTCCTACTAACCCAATTAGCAAAACGCACGAGTACTATTACGAACAGTGTAGGCGAGCGAGTATGAATTCTGCGAATGAAGTCTTAAAGCAGCAGCATATAAGATTATCGGCGTTATTGAATTTATCTACTTTACTGGGGGTTTGCATCAACGACCATTGAGTTGTTAGTCGAAATCCTTTGCCTACTCGGCCATAGGTGGATAAATATGGAACAAATATAATCGATTGTAATGGGTTTTGATGTAAATATTCAGTATATGCTTACATGAAAGCATTACTTGTTTTGTAATGGAATGCAATTCATATGTTTTGCTTTAGCACGTGCGTGCAATCAACTTATATTCGTAGGATGCACAATCCAATTGCATTCATTGTGTTTGGCGCTTCATAAATTTTTTCAAATTTCCTGCTTTCATTTGCTATGCAAATGCTCGGCATAATGACAATCTATTGGATAAGCAGATATTGTTGCCATTTTCAAAAAAATGTTTGGTGAATTCGTGTTAAAGTTGAGTGACAGTAAACTCTTTAACGTAATTTCTTTCGTTTATTTTAATGTAAAATTCGAATGATCGGATATAGGAGTTAATTTCCACTATCTGCACATTATAAAAATATTTAATCGATCTCTTGCAATGAATCCGTAACAGACATTATTCTAAAGCTTTCTATAAAAATTTTGGGTTCGTCTAATAGGCGTTGCAAATTTATAGATTATTTTGAGGCGTCAGAGAATGTCCTACAACTTTTATCCTTACACGATAAAGTAAGGTGGAGGTTTTATGTCCTATCGCCTTTTTACAACCAATTTTCATAGCAAAATGTAAGAATTTAGACTTTGTCATCACATAAAGGTTGGTTTTTTAAGGGAACGGATGTATTGGAGGTTGTCCAAATAATGATCCCATCCCATTTAAATCTTTCACATTCCTTTAATATGCCCAAATATTATTTTTAAAGGATTAGCTTCGAGAATTAAGGGTAGCAAAATTTTTTTTATATAACGAATCTTCTTCAATGGTGCGTTATGTAGGCAATGGTCGGCAGGATAATCCGATCGTGATCTTTTTCAAAAGGACGTAAAACACGTCAGTTTACCAAATCTCATCAAAATATCACAAAAGTGGCGGCCCTTAAATTGACCACAAGAAGAACACAAGACCAGATCAGAGAAACCTAGATCGAGTAAGAAAGCAACTCTGGTTTGACTCGGAAAGTAGTTCTGAATCAATTGGTGTAATAAAAAGTCGGTCTACCCCGCGCCCTTCTGGATGTTGTGTATATTCGCACAAAACTTAATGTACTCTTCGACCATACATGCTGTAAGACATAAATTAAACATATAGAAAGGGAAATGAGCGAATATCTGCTAAAGACTATCATAAGTGTAGGTTAATAATGGTTGCTGTCAGCCACGAATGAGTGAGGGTTCAAATATTCCGCCAAAGGGGTTTTTTCCGTTCGATATTTCAGAGAATATATTTAACCCTATCGTAGAATCCTTTGTTGCTAAGGTAACATGACACATAACAACAAACTTGGTTATTGAGTATGTTGAACGGTGACCTGCTGTACTAAGTCGTCGCAGAAAATAAAGTTGCTTTTGTCTTTTGCTAAATATTATTATTAATGGCGGTGACAATAAGTGATTACATCTTGTTCGAACAATAGAAATAAACGAAACGGAATTCTTGGCAGATAATTTTCACAATAGTTATACATATATATATATACATATATATACTAGCTAGCAATCATCGCATTCACCATGAATTTTTATGATGAGGAGATAACAATAAGTGGTGCTGATGTAAAACCTCCAAGCAATGCGAAAGTAATGTCTCTAAATGTAGGCGCAAGCGGTAATCAACGCATGATGTCTGCCGGCAGGCAAAGAACAATGGTAAGCTAAGTTAAATGAACTATGATTTCGGAAGAGAGAGAGAGAGAGAGAGAGAGAGAGAAAGTAGTGAATAACATAAATAATTGTAAAGTTTCATGGAAATTCTACTGACGATGATGGCTTACTGCAAGGTATTATTGACCATGATGATGATGATGACATTGATGATGACGATGATGATGATGATGATGACGATGATGATGACGACGAAGAGGACGATAATGAGCTGCAATTGAATAGACAGCCGCATCGTAATTTGTCAAAGCAACAATCTGTGGATATACCCAAACGTAGTGCTTTGAAATATTCTCAAGCACGTCCTGCTAGCCGTACTAGGACTAAGCTGGTTAAAAACAACACTGAGCTTTCTGACACCGATTCCGAAGGAGCTCAAATAAGCCGAAGGCCGGATTCTAATCAAAAAAACCCAACAAAAGCCAATGATCAGTTTAGTATCATGCCAGAGCAGTGGGAACATTTATCTTTACCGCAAGAGTTTAAAGATTTATTTTCTTATATTTTAAAGTACACACCGCAATATATCGATACACCCTACCTACTTCAACCATTCATACCGGAATATGTACCAGCGATTGGTGATGTGGATGCTTTTTTAAAAGTGAATGTGCCGTCTCTTTTGAAGCCGGAACGCACCAATGAAATGCAAGATCATTTGCAAAAATTGGGTTTGAATTTTCTCGACGAGCCCTCAGGTAGTCAGAGTGAGCCAAGTTTATTGAGAATGAAATTAAGATCCGTACTTACTGGTAGCGGCGTTAATTCACGCAGCGCATCGGCTTCTGTAGTGCCGATAGCTAAAGCCAGTAAAGATATCGATCGATGGATAGCTGAAGTAGAGCAAGTACACATGTCGCAGTCCATTTATGACGCTCAGCCTCGTAAGGATATCGATCATATGATAATGAATTGGCCACGATCATATGCGAATGCAGGCGACGCTATAAAAGATGCCTATCAACGTTGTTTATCTGAGCAGATTTCTCTAAACGATTACATAAGCATTTTATGCCATGAACTGGACATTGAAGGCCCACTTGAGTCACAAGCTGATTACTTGCTCAGTGTGCAGACCTTGTTTGCTATGTACTTGGCTGCCAATCAAGCCTGGGAGTAATACGGGTTTTTATAGCATGTGCTACTTAACGGATAGTTAGCTCATTTTGCAATATATTCGTCTAATTGCTATTGTGTGCGTGTTTCTGTGAAGACCGAAAGTTGTTAAGAGCTTAAGGTTGCTGTTGAGCGAAAAGTTTTTGAAGTGAGTCTGTAATGTAGAAATACTTACTTTTTACTTATGGTTAATAAAATCGAACAATATATTTAATGCAGTCATAAAAGAGATTTGAAGTTTGTAGGCTATATGATGATTATCTGTTACTGGTGTTCTTTATTATTTTTTCTTCATATACTTCTTTCTTACAGCAGGCAGTAGATCCAAAAACAAGTTAAGCACATTCTTTAATAAAATTTCTCATAAATTTTGGAAGTTTCATTTAAGCGCTCATTAAAAGAATGGGAAATATCCTCTTTGGAAGAAGAGCAATGAAATTCTTTTGCTTAGTGTGTCCTATGACTGCATAGTGCATAAATTCGACTTGATTCAACTTTCCAGCTCCAAAAAGAAAAATCCTTTATGGACGATGTAATATATCGCGAGGCCGAACGTGCAGGTCATTTTGACGAATATCTGTGCCGAAATTTTTCGGGAGTATTTTCATAGGACCAAAAGTCATATGAAGAAGCTGTCAGTACGTCCGCTTCTTTTGCATTTTGAGCAGTCATATAGACAGACCAGGCTCATGTCTTAATCTTGCGCTTTCAATCGATCAAGGAATTCGTGTGTCGACTTATAGTTATCTAACTTTATTTCTGTGACTGCTACGAATCCACAGAGATTATGTAGTGCTTGGATACCTTGGGTAGAAATAGGAATATATTATTGGCATCTCAAAGACTAGATCAGGTAGATAAAAACTGGTATTCAATCATACAAAAAAGAAGCCACCAAAAAATTTTCGAACTTTATGTGCCTTATAACCGTTTTCTAAGAAGCTGAAAAGCTGAAAATGGGTCGAAATGACTCCTTGGTAGACCTAGTGTTAAATTGTACTAGTGCGGTTGCACAAAGATAACGTTAAGAAGTACAAAAAGTGATAGCACCGGCATTAAACGTAGTACGAGGAATTGCAAAGGCAATCATTTATTTACTTATTTATTTATTTATTTATTATTATTTATTATTATATGCTTAGTTAGTTAGGGCGGACGTACGTAACACCCAGGAGGGCTTAAAATAGACGCACTTTTTATTATACCGATCGATTCAGAATCATTTTTAAATCGATCTAAGGCTGGCTGTCTGTCTGTTCGGCTGATGTCTGTCCATGTATCTATTTTATTTGTGAGTTTTGAGAGTATTAGCGAATCGATCGAAAATGACCCTAACGAATATTTGGGTGACATGTTTTGGATATATTTTTAGTGGATTGTAGTTAGGCTTTAGGCGGATGGTTTCTCTTATCGAAGAATGGGTCGAAACTAACTACTCTTATGGTAGATGTTTACATCAAATTTTAGATGTTATCGTCAAATGTTATTTAAAACTTTCTTGTCTTTTCAACGTTGCTTCAATGATTCAGTTTTTTTGCAAACTTGCAAACTATCGCAATTAAGCGGGTAACGCTTCTTATGCAATATGTAGTGACTTATGTACTTCAATACTACCCACGCAGAGTATTTTTTTCCATTTCCAAAAACTCGGACATACGTATTTGATTTAAAAAACGTTTTTTTTGACATCTTGATGTACATGCGACTCTTTATAGATGAACAGCCCGAATATGTTGATCGTTTAGAATTTGATGAAATAGCAAATGAATAAAACAAATTTGACAAAATAAATAAAGCAATTTTTGTTTCCGCTCTTTCAACTATTTAAGAAATGAATAAGAAGCATAAACTTGCACGAAAGAGGACAAGAAGTTTCTCTTTAATATACTAAAATATCTGGATAAAAAATGTAAACAAATCCAACTACTAAATGCTGACAGAGATAGGAGAGAGTATATCTGCTCAACGTAGCAGTGCTGCTAATATGTAATGCAAACGATTGTTAAAAAAACGATAATTTTCAATCAAGTAGGGACATCGGCATTTGCATCAACCACCTAATGTACAGGGACGATGTAAAACTATAATCTCCCAAGAAAGATAAGCCACGCAGAGTAGTAACAACGATCCATGCATTCAGCGCAGGAATTGGAATGAACTTTGGATGGGAGAAGTGTGAGGTAGTAAAGATGAGATGCGGAAAAAGCTGCGAAGATGTAGGCTCGACACTGGTGATATAATGGAAACTTTGAACAATGAAGAAAGCTACAAATTTCTGGGCTTTCTTCAGTTGAAAGGTGCATTGGTGCAGGAAATGAAGGCAAAAATTAGATCCGTATTTGAAAAGAGATTAGTTACCATACTCAAAACCAAGGTCAACTCAAAATGCAAATGTAAAGCTATTAATACTTGGGCTATACGCCTACTCTTTCGGAGCAGTGAAATAGAGCGGCACGGACCTAGATCAAGCGAACAAGACAACAGGAACCACCACGTACAAGTACAATGTGGCAGTGTGCCAAAGGATGAGCCTACCACGCCAACTGAACGTGAATTCCCAGCCGTGAGCTGAGGAATGCAGAAACTCATGAGAATAATAATAATACGGAAATGAAAAATTTCTTAAAGAGTAGGTACAACAACGGCGGATCATTTAAAAACCGTGTACGAATTCTTAGTACTACCTATACATGCTACTAATCCTATATATCCACACTCACAAGTATTTTTATTAAGGAAAATGCAATGACAAGATTACTACTCGCGAAATAAATTTTTGCATCACAATACGAGGAAAGGAAAAGTTTCCAGCTCTTGCGGGCAGGTGAAATCGAGTGTTGTTAATTAATTGGGAAATTTTGAGCCGATTTTGAAGTCATAGTTACTTTTATTATTTCGGATTGCAGGAGAGGATAGGAAGAGAAAACGTTCTTTTAAGACAAGGAAATAAAATTAATTGATAGAAGAAAATAAATTAAAGTTGAGCTTAAATTAAATAAAATTTAATTGAAATTAAATCATATTACTTCAAAAGGCATTGAACAAGTAAAAGATGTCTTTTTTTTTTTAAATATTCACTTGAATGCAATGCTACGCAGCTTATAAGCAGAGCACAAAAACCGCTAAAGTCGCATTATTGCAAAGAGCATTCACGATGTGTTCGTTAGTATAAAATTTTTACTTACTTTTTAGTGCTTCGTGGAATTAGGTGTTTTCGCGGACTCTAACTTTAATATTTAAACGCTGATTATGAAAAAGGTGTTAAAAAATGCAAAACGAATAACGACAAATTCGTAATTAATTTAAAAAAAAAAAAAAAGTAAAAAATAGTTTAAAAAATTTTCTATAAAAAATTTAAATAATAGTTTTAATGATTTAAAAAAAAAAAAAAGTTTTGAACTCAAATTTCCGTAAGCGGTTGGTCGTAAAGCCTTCTATAAAATATTACTGTGCAGACGACGTACTGTGAATCCAATACAAACATTTTATAGATCAACTATATGAGCCAGCAATTGTTGTAACGTAAAACTTTTTTTCTTTATTAAACGCTTTGCACTTAAAACGTTTTAATGAGTTTTTTTCGTTTTTAACTTGACAAACATTTTACTTAATTTACTTCAACAATTGTTTGTCGTTTAATACGTTTAGTGCGAAATTTAAGTCCGTCAAAGGTAAGTTTGTTCAACACGTTTGATATCAATGCAAAGAGTGAATATGTTTGTGTTTATTTTTGTTTTTTACATTTATTTTTTTTAAATGAAATAAAGCTTAATAATCAAACGACCAATTAAAGAATCGGTAGCCAAATCGAATCAAATATTTCAGTCGAGATAAGATGTCTCCCAGTTTATAAATATATTTATATCCACTGGATACGTAACGAATCATTTCAATAACAAAATGTGTTTTTATATTCCCATTACCTTCTTGGGTATCGTGCAATTTCTTCATTCTCACTCAGTTGTATTACCCTTCACGTATCTTTAATATTCCATCTAAATAGAAATTTTTAATGCTTTTTTGGTGAAATTTAAGATTTCATTCCAAGTCGTGATCGCTTGCTTGAGTAGTTTCTGTGATAGCAGAAATATCGCATTTCAAGATTATTTATAAACGAGTGATTGTTAAGTTATATAAATATCAGTTTCATTGCACACTTATTTATTTATAATAAATAAGGCATTAATTTTATCACATTCCTCAAAAGACCCTGAAGAATCCGCTTTACGCTTTACGCTTTACGCTTAACATAAGCGCTGATAAGATTACAACTCCAGCATAAAACAGGCAAGTTAATCGATAGAGTGTAGATAATATTCAATAAGAACTAATGAACCTATTCATAAATAATTCGTTTACCAATTTTTCTCCTATCAAATGTATGGTAAAGATAATAACAACAACAAAAGATTTGTATTACAAAGCGGTTAGCATCGAAATTTAAAACGTCGCATTCTTTCAGTTTGCCTTAAAAAAACTCACTCACAGAGATTCACACTTCACGAGGAGTACGCATAACTGCCAGCCAGTTACCTATATATGACGAATATATATGCGTCATGATCCGTCCATACGTCCTTATCGAATTTCCTCATGAAATCTTATCATTATTAGTGCATGTTTGCCATACTAAAGTAGTTTGGAAAATATTTTTGTCATTTCGTCAAGTCGTCTCATTACAGCCTAATTTCATATTACACTTATCCTGCGTTTGACGCGAGGTTGACGCGATCAACGGGCTAAATTCGAGTTGTCAATTGCACTTTCGTATATATGTAGTCATGATCTTCTTATATTTCTTACACTTTTGCGTTTTATTCACGGAAACATTGTTTAGCATATAAGTCGAGGTATATTTGTCAATAAGACGTTCAAATGCCCCACGAAGTACGTTATGAAAGAAATCTTGCAAATTCGCAAATTTTGATTAAAAAATATGCAAAATAGTGCACTTCCACAAATTGCTTTGCACGAACAAGTGCTTGTATTTGTTGTCTTATAAAAGCTAAGTTTTTTTTATCCACCGTGGGCGTGCTGGATGCAGTGCACCCTTTCGCAAATTCGCTCTAACCTTGTACATTGAAGCAGCGTGCGTTAATTTAGCTCTACAATAGCAGACGAAAGACTATCAGATGGTACACCGACAGAGCTCAGCTTATTCAAGGATTTAGTTCTCTTTGTTATAAATCGAAAACTTTCATTAACTTTTTGGAATAAAAATTTTCACAATTTCTTTGTTTACATAGACATTTTCATATATTACGCCAACTAAATCTCTACATGGAATTTACCGTATTTTCTGTCTTGCAGAATACGTCAAAAGTCAGGTTAAAAAACATGTCACACGTATAGGCTGACAGGCGGCTTTTCAACATATTTAATCACGCTTTTCAAATCTTTATAAAAAAACAAAAAAAATTTCGCTAAATTAATTGTTTTTACCTGCAATGAGTTGGAGTTGGCGGCTACCACAAACCTTCTATCGAATGAAAAAAAGAAAAGAAGAGAGAAAAATTGAAGTTCTTTTATAATTTGCAAAATCACATATTAGTGGCCCGCGGACTTTTATGTAATAAATCTAATGGTGCACATTTTTGGAAGGTTGCCAACTTCAGTTGCGGGCGTACTGAAGATATTTGAATATTTAAATACACTAACTTGCAAGAGCATATGTATACGAGAATATTACCTTTATTATGAAGGTTATCCTACTACGTGATGAGATTATCTAATATGAATGCGTATATGCGTGTGTAGGTGAATATATGTAAATGTCAGTGTATAAATAATTTAAGTAACACTATTGATCATTAAAAGTAATGAAAGCAATGATTCGACTTAGTTAAGTCCTCTCGTCCATCGTGTGCTGTTGGTATGATCAATTATGTCTCGGGAAGTTGGTGGCCAGAAATTAGTACAATCCGAAAATTGTAATTTGAAATTTGTGAAAGACATTTGCTTCAAATATACTGCAAATATTTCGGAAGGCTATCTAACGATGAAGATTAATGACGCTCAATATAAATTGGTTTGAGTTGGCGGGTATTATAGTTTCACTCCAAGACGAATGTTACTTTTCCGAGCTTTTGTGTCATCAGCAGTCACTTCCATGTTTCCAAGGTAATAGGTTGTATGAAAGAGCTCAGAAACGCCTTTAGGGTAAAGTCCAATGTCCTCCTTTCTCTTAGGTCATTTACGTTGATTAAACACATGCACGCTTTGCGAGCATTTAACGACCGTATTGCTTAGGGTCGACAAAACCGTCCTTTTAAATCTTTAATATGATCGATAACTCTGCGGATGTCCCCTATTCGTACAATACGGGGCCGTCAGAAAGAAATGAAGAAAGAGAAAGATTTAAGGGAGTTGACGGCCGCCGCCAAGTGCCTTTGTGCCTTTACCGGCTGAGCACTTACTATAGCTACGACCAAAGCAGAATCCACTGCATTTGAGATTTAGGCCCGTTTAAGCGGTTCTTACTTCAAGACAGCTACAAAATCTAATCTAATGTATAGCATAACACCCCGATAGATGGGGAATTTCGATATACATCGGATTCAGAGTCATTCTAAATTGTTTTGCTTTTTAAGCTTATCGGTCTGTCTGTATGGCTTTTTGGTGATGAAGCGGATCTAACTTGATACAAAAGTTAATTGTATCACTTTTGGGCCACATAGGTATGGTTTGCGGGTTACCCCACCCCATATAAAGGTTACCATGCAAAGTAATCCTTTCTACGGCAATAAAGCTTAGTGTTTAGTAATTTATGACGAAAGTAAGTGAAGACAACTGCGATCTTTGACAAGAAAACGTCGGACCACTTTAGTTTAGTTTTGGTTTGGGTTCGCTCCCATATGAGATTACCTACGTAGTAGTAAGTGTACCTTTACATTGGAAGTATATACCCTTATGATATTAGTGCACTAGTGTGTGGTCTTTGTAAGTCGGGTGCGTAATAGTTGGCCCCGCTCCGCTATAAATTTTTTACTTATTTTCACTCGAAGATTTCTGGAAGGAAATAGAGCGGACAGGGCTGAAATCAATTTGTTGATAACAAAAATAGGAGAATCACCTCGCAAGTCTAATAAAACAAAGCATTAAACATTTTCCCATTTCTTTCTATCTTCTACGTTTTCTTATTTTTTTTTTTTTTTATGTCATTTAATGCTTTATATTGTTGAAGTTTCTTCACTTCAAGTACGTAGATATTACGTAAGTAGCTGTTGTTATTGCTTGTAGAAGATTGACATTTACGCGGGTTAAGCTCTTTCTCTCGCGGAACTATTCATCTTTTATGTGTTTTACTGACTATGTGTAATTATAGGCATAGAAATGTTTTTCGAAAACCTGTTTATCTGTTTATCTGTTTATTTTTTATGTTCTTTTTTTTTTTTTTTTTATTTGTCTACATTCTCGGAACATATATCGCCAACGAATACAAATGTATTTTATCGTTACAAAAACACTACTCTAGTTACTGCGGTATTGTTAATGGGAATATTTAATAAATACGTTGTACGGTTTTTTGTAACGGCTTCAAATTACAAGTTTACTATATGTTTATATATATGTATATATATTAGTTGTTCAACTTGAATGCTAAGCTAAAATAAAGCTCACAATCTAAATAAATTCGATTATAAAGGATCAAATTCTCATACTTAAAAAAAAAAAAAAGAAGTGGATTGAACAACTGGTACCTCAAAGCATTGCTTGCAGTTCAAGTTCTTCTTCTACATGTGTGCACATAGTGTGCACATAACATATAAAATAATTGTCTATTAAATTTCCAATAGAATACTTGTTTGCGACATAATTGCATTAATAATTATTTATCCATCGAGCAGTTGAATTTTTATTGTTTTTCGCATTCGAAATTTTCTTCACAACGAGATTTTTTTAAAAATTCTCTTTGGTTTTATCAAGAAGCAAAAAGACAACCAGAACAAATATTGTTGTTCACCCCAAAAACGCGAATAGATAAACGCAGGTTTTTTTTTAAAGGTTGCAGACCCCACAATGGTTTGCTCGAGTCTGTTCCGGAAATTTCGATGCGAAAAATGCACCTCGCAGTCACCGAAAAAGTCGATGAAATTCTGCAGCTGCTGAAGCAAGACCGGTATGTAAGCTGTCAGGAGGAGGCACTAAACGTCAACCATCTGACAATTTGGGATCATTTGAAAAGAGCAAGCAACAAAAAGAGGCCTGAAACCGCGGAGACTTTTCAATATGACCCAAAAGTTTTCCATAATAATTTTTTTTTCTAATACTTAAAAGTGTACCTAAGAAGCCCCGCAAATATTACTGTCTTTCTATTTTCCCTTCCATTCAAAAAAAAAAAAAACAATTAGCAAAAAACTCCTTTTTCAGGCTGTTACCGTGCGTTCTTCTACTTATCAGCTAAGGCTAGTAAGGAATAGAGTGCAAAGATTTAACTATCGAAACGGGGGCGAAACGACAATCAGAGTTAGCTGGGACAAGATAATAAATGCAAATGTTGTTAAGAATAATTTATTTTAAACATTGATTTAAAAGTTAGTAAGAAGTTTATGAAAAAACAATTTTGAGCCATCGGCCTATTAATTGGTCATATAAATAAAAGAGCAACAACAAAAAAAAAAACACATAAATTTTTAGAATTCTTCTAATGTCTACGCATTTGCTTCTAATGAAAGTGGGAGTAAGATTTGTTTTAAGATAAATAGAAATTTCTTTTTTGTTAAGAGTGACTTGTGCACTGATCAAATTGTTATATATTTTCCCCGGTCATGGTAAACTAATTAAGCAGAAAATGAAATTTCTTAGGAAATTGTGAGTGTTAATTAAGTTTTTAAGTGTTTTTGTAAGTATTTTGTGTTAAACTCCTTATGGTTATGTGTGCACGTGCGGTTAGCATTTAGGTAAGTAACCGCAAAACATTTTTGAAAATAAAAAGCAATGTTAATGCACTTACATTATAAGTACGTCTGTGTTATTGTTATTCCTTTTTTCGGTTGCGAAAGAGTAAAAGTTCATATAAAAATTTTAATTGTAGTACAGTGTACAATACTTGTAATTACTTGCAGAGATTTGAAAATCAATTCAGCTTCAATTGAGTTGAATGAATCTATTGATGGATTTCGAGAAACATTTTCGTTTCTATACAACTGTTGATTAAAATAATAAATCTGACTGCTTTTAACAATGCGTACACGTTGTTATTATGTTATGTTAATTGATCGCTTGTTCAAGTCTTTTCTCTTTCATTAGTAATACATTGGAATTTATTGTGGTTTCGGTGGACATATCCACCTTTTAAGTTATGTTTCGAATACTGTCGGATCTATCATAGGTAACACACTACTCAATAAGGTCGTAGGATGACATCCAGGTGTAGGGCATCTACTGACGAATTCATATGATTCTTAGGTAATGCCAACCTTCAAACAAAGTGTGTCAGTATTCCACGGCATTCTGCCCATTAGTTTACAAGTTACGCTTGCTTTAGTGACGCTACCTTTGCAATTTTCAAAACCATGGAAAAATCTCAATTTCTCAACGACACGGATTGGAACGAATTTTGGAGAACGAAAAGATAAGTCAGTGGCGGGTAAAGAAATAAAGCTATCACTGTTGTATTTTGTGTATTGTGTCACTAATCACGCAAGGAACGTCCCTTATACGTGTGACATGATGATGGTCAAAAAGTAGAGAAAGAGAGAAAGAGGTAGGGTGCAGGCATGCCCAATCAGTAATTTTTATTGCCATTTCCGACTAAGCACTCAGCATAGCCACTGCCCGGAGGAAATTTGAATGCGCCAACACCGACTTGGTGGTCGCGTCATTTACCCACTCGACTATGCGGCAGCTCTGGGGTTTTTAATACCTAGCAGGGCCTAAGAGATCAATCTCCATCTTAGAGAGAAGGGTGCCATACGTACAATAGTTTCGCGATCCCTAATACATATGAATATTACCGAGAGCCGCCATTTCATTCCGCGAATTGCCAGCTCTTTACTTGACAAGTCCGATATTTTCTTAAGCTTGGCTTTTATTCAGTAAATATGCTTTAAACTCCGATTGCTCTGATTTAAGTTGAAAATCAAAGGTTACCAGGTACACATGTATTCTTCCTCAGGAATATTCAATGTATATATACATGTATATAATATTACGTATGTATATAATATTAATAGTTCTTAAAACATATTTCCTACTACCAGTTGCGGCGGGAGCGGCAATTGAATGGTCGAAGAAGCATCCCGAACACAGAAATGCATAAGCTCACGTACCGAATTCATTACCTAATTACGATATATAACTTAATTAAAACGCTGTTTGTTTTTCGATCACTTGACTGCAACTGACTTTTAGTAAAATATTTGTGATTACAAATTTTGTGTTGTTTACTCTTATCGACTATTGTGTGGGAACATACGCTTGATACGTGAGAAGGAGAGACAAGTAAATGTTGTTCATTCTTAAAGACTATAAGGTGGGAAGTCATTTTACAAGAGTTTGATTATTTCATTATTTAAATAAATCAAACTTGCAAAGAGTCCACTTTGATCGGCGTGTAAGTAAAAAGAAGATTTAATAAAATTTTCCTTAACTTGTATGTTAAACGATGTCTTCGGATTCAGTGCTAGTCACCTTAGCATTATGGCCCTGCGAATCTCTTTTTACCACTTACTCTTTCTCAACCCGAAAAGGTTTCCATTTACAAACATACGTAGAATACTTTTAAGATTCGCAACAAAGTGAACGAAATTTTCGAACTTTTGCTTTTATCTTGCAAAGGGGATGATAAAGTTAATATATATAATAAAAATGATTGCGCATAAAAGAAAGTATAAATATAAACGGAAAGGAAATAAATTGATCTGTGATAAATGGTTGAGAAAAATCAACCAAGCAACTGCGTACTACTGGTTTTCTTGAAATTTTCTTGATGAACAGAATAAAAATGAAGAGGAAGAATCATGAATAAAGGATTTCTGACACGACTGTTGAAGTTTAATAAAATTTTCCTCGCCATAATGTTTCAGTAAGCGATTTTGGCTTTCCTTTACGAGCATGTGCAGTCGTTTAGCGTTCATGCACCCAGAATAAGTAACGTAATAACAACTAAGAAAATTTATGCCATCGAGAGAAGCAATCAATTTTGAAAAGCAGTGAAGAAAGTTAAATATCTTAAAAAAGGGATAAAAAAGGGATTTCCATGTAAAATAATTCACTTAAGACCATGTGAAGTCGATAAGAAAATTTCTAAACAAAAAGCAAATCCAAAAATATGTGCGTCCCTCGCATAAATTTGTTTTATAAAATCAAATAGCTTGAGTAACACTCAAGGAAACGGCCGCTTAGTTATATTAACACTTGAATTTTCTTTGGATTTTCATTATTGTACACATAGTACCCAACGTAAGGAGGTTTATTTGGTTTATTAAATGTTTGCAACGAAAAAACGAAGAAGAACTCATATTGTACACCTCCGCAAGGGTAAATTGTAAGCGTTTCCGCTCAAGGTGAATTGCAGAATCGAACGATGTGACTGTTGAAATTCCGATCGTATTCTATTTGAGGCGATATCCTCTCAGAGTTTCATCTTCTCTTTTGCTGCATGCTTGGTATTTTGGAATACTGAGCCTTATTTTTATGGCTATACTGTTTAAGTAGTACACCGACCGGGACTTTGCTACCAATAGCTAACACTACATGGTGAAATTTAATGCGGACGCATGGTATGCTCTTAAGTATGAACGCTCGGTAAAGAATCCGTTGGAGCTTTTCTTTCGCAAACAGTTGAGCTGAAGGCGTTATCCCAAACTGGTAGGCTGCAGTCCTATGGTTCGTAATGGAATGTATGCTAACACCTTTTAAAGATGTCGTTTAGTCTATTAGAGAAGTTCGAAGTAAACAGCTGAGAGATATTAGTAGACTGTAAGTTCCCAGTACGGATTCATGTGACACACGCTGATTCGGTTCAAGAAACAGATTTTTTTCGGGTAATGAACCTTCTTTCCCCTGATCCTAGGCGGTTCATAGATCTATTAAACCAATAAAAATAAATTGATTTCCTCAGGAACATACTAATACTAATACTTTTACCTAAAGCAGTCGCAGTTCATCAAATGCACGCAAACGAAGAAAAATGAGTGTTGAGAGAAATCGGTATTCACTTGTTAACGGAGAAATTTAAAGTAATAATTAGGGAAAATTTAAAAAAAATTTACAGTTGATATCAAACATTCTTCCTAAAGTTATAGTCTGAATAAATTTTGAGAGTTATACGTGCAAGAGAGAAGTCAATAAAAAAAATGATTCTTAAACAAACTTAATTTCGCGTCCTCCCTAGACAGAAATGTTCACAAATGTCTTATTTTAAGCAGTATTGTAACTCTGTACAGTACCTCTGTACGACCTCTGTACAGTAACTCTGTACGACGAACATATACGCCATTATCCGTCCATCCGTCCTTCTCGGATTTCCTCATAAAATTTTATTATCACGAATACTTCATTAACGAACGTTTGATCACAACCTAGGTTCATATATCCTGTAGTTAATGCGAGTGCGAGTATAGGAGTATATCGCTAGAAAGGTCGCCACGCTTGGTTGATTAAGAGCGCTTTCTTGAGCATGGTGCGAATTGAGATTGATTCGCATTTAATAGAATGATATTGCGGGACGTAATCGACTACGAACGCACTTTCTTTACAGAAGAAAGTGATTTTACTAAACGATAACATTTGAGGTCATTTTCTAAGCCTTACGTGTTAACCAGTGTTAATAAACGTTTTACATTCAACTGAAAACATTTTTAAAGTAAAGCTAAATTTTTCCATTTCCTAAAATCGATGCTGTACTTAAACACGCAATATATTAACTGATTGCGTGTATGAGCCGTACCAACCGCTGCATACCATTCTCTACTCAAGAAACAAATTTCAACTATCGACTATCAGAATGTTAGCAAAAGTCGATCAGAGAGGTAGTGGACGGTTCAGATTTCTACTTCAACGACATTGTCTAACAGCCCAACGATGAACAGAATTATAAGCAATTTTTTCTTTTTCTTTCGTTGTCTACACAATTTGATAGCCAATATGCTTAGTTTTAGTGATTAAGACCGCATTCGGATATTATTTTATGTGCAGCAATAAAATTATGGAGTTATTTATCACCTCAAGACGCCGCCTCTGTTAGTTTCTTAATAGCAATGATATCAATGAATGTACGGTAACCTGGAATTTCTTGTTTACCAAAGATAAAGCACTGACTTACACACCGAAGGGAGCAGCGATATGAAAGAAGTTCCATGTCGTAGTTTAATCAATTGAAAACACAAACATTGCAGAGTTTTTTCTTCGGTACCTACTCTACTAGAAAACTAGTGAAACGTTGAGTAATTGTAGGACATTAAGATTCGTTAAGGAAAAGCAATTACTTTCTAACGAGGACAAGCACTGCAATCACACACAATTTATGAGCTCATCACAAGATTGCACCTTAAAGGAAAACTAAGTATATCCCAAAACCAAAAGCAATTTATTTCTTGCAAGAAACTAAAAAAATAAAAAGCGTACCCAAGTGACCATTTATTATTGATTCAATATATTAGCATCTGATAAGATGTTAAAATAATGTTACGTGCAATTGCTGCCGGTTTACCTGTTGGGATTACATGTAAAGACCACGAAGAACAAGCGCAGGAATTTATTGAGAAAATTAAAATTATTTACAGAGTTAGAGGCAGAGATTTATCGTTTCGCAAGGCTTCAGATTACTGGGCGCAACATCAACTTGTTCGACTTGTTTCTTTCAACACTACGATTCGCTTGCTTTGCTTACAAATCCTTTCCGAAAGGATGCAAGGAATACTGCTCTCGCCTCTGATGCTGTTGTTAATTCTCTTCGTCTTTCTATTTGCTAGCACAAAGAACTTTTCTCAATCCTTAGGGGCATGAATCGCGTTCATTTCATCACTTTGGCGGGTAAGCACCGCCAGCCTTTACTCGCTTCTACTGTTAATACTATTATTTCCATTTATTTAAACCAAAGAAATAAATTGTACGACTAAAGTAGGATAAGCACTACCACTACTAACGACGATTGTGGGCTTTTTTTTAAAAAAAAGATGGACTAGATTGCTAGTCATTTGCCTATGGTAACGCAGGGTTACCTCCATTGCGATATCTTCGCTTCACTTTCTTAACACTGTGGGAAACTTCTTTTTCGATGGAAGCTTCCAAGCAATTTTTAAGCAGATTCTTTTCATCTAATAGGTGATTTTCGTAATAACGTGTAAACAACAACAAGTAAAAACACTGTAGTGGTGCACGGCCCATCATTAATTATCCTCCACCCCCTCCACCTTCCTTGTTACAGTTGTTTATATAATGACTTTTCAAAATTAGGTTTTACATGCGATGTGGTCGAATATGCGGTACGATCCGAACCATTTTCCACAGTGTTCGCTCTTGGGCCAAAACACACTCAAAATATCGTAAAAGGGGTGACTTGTAAGTTGAGCCCAAATACACAAAGCTCAACTTTTATTATATAGGAAATTTGGACCATGTAGATGTATTTTTTGAATCCAGTCATTGATTTGGGGCCGCTCATAAAACAAGGAAACAGGATATAATTCTATGAATAAATGAAAAATTGTACTACGCAAACTGGAGTGGGATATATGTAGTGTTTGGCTTCATATAAGATTAGCAATCTTATGCGGATCGGACATTGCCTTTGATATGTAAATGATAGACTTAATGATGCTAGCAATCAGAGGGACACACTGCATCGTGTAAGCACGAACATGACAATTTCTTCTCCAATGCAACAATTGTAACGACATGGCCCATAACGATTCAATATAAAGTCGTCAGAAGCACATGGGCTCCACTAGCCATGAAATTAATGAAATGGTGAAGTGGATGACAATGGAGGGAGAAGTTTAATAAGAACACATTTGTTTTATGAAGTAAGAAGACCACATGTGGGCGACTTCTTCTACCATACGTACTTGTCAAGATCGTGTAAACTTTGCGTTCAAATATATTGTTTTTATTTTCCATACAGTCGTGCGAACGCAAAACGGGGTAGTGACATTTTACAAGAGCTGCACGAGATTTCGCTTGACACATATACGAATTTTTTTTCCTTCCAATTTATTCCACTTCATTTGGTTTCCTTTCGAAGTCCTTGCTTTTCTCTTCTTTCACTTTTTCCTTTATTCGCTGTCTCCTCCTCGTCCTCCTTCTTACTATTTTTGGCTATTTTCCCATTTAATATTAGTTTTGCTTTGTTGAGATAAATCGCTTCTGATTGCAAGGAAATTTGCTACGATTAGTACAGAGAGACTAGAGAAAGAACTTTTTAAGAACTTTCCTTTATTTTAAAGGTGGTACTGCGATGGTGTGCCTACGTGCATGTACGTGTATGCATTTGCTCAGGGCTTTTAGCAAATTTCTGTGATGTAAAAATATATTACAACAACACTGGTGTAACTTTAGTTAATATAGCAAAATATCGCACACTTTTCTCAACAATTATATTTCCTGGCACAAACATACTCACACAATTAGTCATAACTTACTAAAGCCCTAGGCACGAAATGTAAATTGAAATTTCTAGGAAAGACGTTTAAAAAAAAAAATCTCTCATCTCTCATCTAAGTTAATTGCCTTACAACACGTTGGGTAAGCACCCGAGCTCTCTCTTATATAATACAACGAGAATAATAACGCAGTTTAGTTGCGACACGAATATGTTGAGAATTGTTGATTTATTGTGTAAAGCAATCACGTTTTATGAGGGAGTAAAGTGTGCAAAAGAATTTTTATATCTAACGTTGAGTGAAGTGGGAATACAAATTCCGTAATGTCACTTGTATATCACTACTACACGCATACATCCTATATATTCGGTTCGTTAAAAACATTGGAAACCGGAAAATGTCGGCAACAATTCGAACGCTTCCACACAAGTTGTTGATTCAAAATATAGTATAATTTTGAATTTTGAGTTGGTGAAGGCGGAATATCGTTTAGACTTCCGCATAGTCGAGTATTCGAATACTTCCACACAAGTTGTTGGTTCAAAATATAGTATAGTTTTGAATTCTGAGTTGGTGAAGGCGGAGTATCGTTTAGACTGCCGCATAGTCGAGTAGATAAAAGTCGCGGTTACCAAATCGGTGCTTGCGGGGTCAAATCCCAGTGCGGTAGATCGTACTGAGCCGTAGCTAGAGTGCCAGTACTCAGCTAATACTTGATCCAATCCTTTATCTTTCTCGACTTCTTTTTTTTGACCAGCACCGTGTTACATGGCTCGCATAGGTGACATTGCTTGTGCAATAATTAACCAGTTATACAATCGCATCCTTTGATCAAAAATCTGCCGCCCTATAAAAGGTATGAAACTGAAATTTGATGCGAATATTTATCGAACCCACCCATCTAGTTTTTTTTTTTTTTTTTTTCGGTTGTTGAGTAAAGTTGGACTAAGCCAATAAATTTATGACTTATATGTCCGAAGTGCAATACTTTACTGACCCATCTAGTTTAGGTTGAAAATGATTTTTGTTGTCTTATTAACATATTTTTTATTTTTTTTTATTTATTATACAAACCATGTATGGCATCAATTGAAATATGAAATGTTAGGGCACAACCAGATTGCCACAAAAACTCGTCAAGAAAATAATTTGATTTGAAACTTAATTTATTTGACAAATGTTGATCGACAGGAGAACAACATAAGATACTTTTGAAAGGCACTGAAAATAATAAAAATAAAGGAAAACAAAAACAAGAACATTGTAAAGTTTGTAAGGTTACAAAATTAAAAATACTTCTTGAATTATTGTTGTTCTTCCAAAGTTGTCTTTACAAAGTCGGATTTGACAATAAAGCATGTAACTAAAGATTTCTGGGCCAGTTCAATACAAAGTTTAGTTAAAAACCTTGGTTTTTGAAACTATTAGTTAAGAAGAATTTGTTAAACGATTGTTTATATAATTTTAGTATACACATGTAAGAAAATTGTATCCAGCTGTGACCGATGATATGAGTAATTAGCAAAAAATGCAAATGTTTGGCTTTTGAAAACAAAACTATTCTCAGTGGGTGTATCCCTTCGATAAACAACTTTCAATAGTTTTCAACGATTTCGCTGAATTCGTAGCCGGGAAAAGGTTTACCTTAGCCATTTGAAAAGATGGTCATACGGACCGACTGCCACGCCATGAGCCATTCAGAATTTAATAGCGTTTAAGAAAATTTACTCCATAGCGTTTTGTGAATCATCCTTGTGGGTATTGCCAACGTTTGGCCAAATTAATATACCCCACGCTTTCCGAGCTTTGGGTATAAAAAAGTTTGTTTTGCCATATTTTTTGCCTTTGCTTGCAATTAGAGTGCAGTAATTCGAGAGTTAAATAAACTGAAAATTTCTTTCAGATATTTTTTTTTTTTTTGCAAAATTTATGTGTGAGAAAACATACAAGTGTACGTGGAAAAAAAAGGTATATAAATAAATAATAGCTCATCGAAAAATAGGTATTAATGTCGACGACTACTTGCTATGTGGCAACTTTCGTAAAGGACATTTAATGCATGAATGGTTTTCTAATTCTCTTGAATGCAATTCGAAGCTAATGTGTTTGTTGCAACTTCTTTTTCCCCCCGAGTGGTTCAAATGCATTTTCCTTATAATTCATGCACACAAAATGCTCATCAAAAAGTAAACGCCTCCTATCGTAAATTTCTTAACTAAGCGATGGCTGCCACATTAATTAAGACGATCAGAACATAAAATGAAAACGTAAATTTGACTAGACAGACTCATATAACAATTGAAAGATATCTTTATACTCGTAACGCAGAACATACAGAGAAAGCTCCACGTTCCCCAACCGCTAATTAAACACCAGGCGAAGACAAAAACAAACTTTGCTCTCTACATCTTAAGTCTGTAATCGGATATGCGTTTAATTATGGGTTCAGACGCTACAAAATATGTTGAGTGATTTGATCTAAACGGTCTGGAAATTTCGCAAAACAATTAGTAGCGGTGAAGAGAATTTGAGTGCAAATAAGAGACCGCGTACAAGTCCTTACCTCCTTATCATAATATATGGAAAAGCATTTAAAAATTGATACGATTTGCTCTGGTAGCGATTACAAATCGAAATTGTTATATATATGTTCAGTATTTTAATCAATTTAAATTACTGGAGTTGTTCAGCTTGAGTAGATGAAGGTGTCTTCCCTACTTTCATCGATGTTTATTAATTGTATTTGCTTGGCAGAGGGATGGACAGAGAACGCCAGAGGGATTGTGCTCGATAGTGAGAAGGAGAGATGCAGGTAGAGATAGACAGAGAAGCAGATAGGGAAATAGATAAATAGAGAGGGAGAGAGAAAGAGAGGAGTGGGAGGTTGAAGCTGATCATAGACGATGCTGAGTGCATTGAATCATTGGCGGTACTCACATAGTCTTAGGTCATACAAGAAATTGCTAAATTTAACTAATACCCGTAGCAATATTGTAAAGACTTCGCAAGTCGTAAGGCACTTTCTATGTGTGGTTTTCGTGGCTTAAGAGTGTAACTATTGCTCGGGAATACCAACTGATGCAAAGCCACAGGAATTATGATAAGAAAACAAAGGCTTCATTTTTTTTTACTATTAAAATTTCGTCCGTTACAATGCCAATATGTGGAAGTGAAGCATTGTTGACTTTTTCTTTGTGTGGCAAATGGACAAAAATGTTATGAATTAGTTTGCTTGTAATGAAAATGACTAAATAGAGCTCAAAAGCGTTCCATATTTACATATTCGCTTTACTAGACTCCATTCTTAGTCACACAAACTGCTATTTAGAGTTAATTGGTTGTGTGCTTAGTATTAGACTTAGCAGATATTATAGTAAAACTTGTTTTATTGGGCATCCCGGGTATTCTTGCTTAATTTTATTTCTATTACCAAGAATGCAGCCTGAAGATGCTATGAATATACACTTTTCGTCTGTTTCAAGTTAGTTTAGATGTTTGCCTTAGTTTAGATGTTTTATAATAACCCACCGTTGTAAAGCTTATAAAAACTCTCAATTAACTTTTATTTTATGTTTCCACACACACAAGTTTCTTAAGCTTTAATTTATGCTTCTTTCAAGTTTGCTCGCATTTCAGGCAAGTGCATTAACTTTTGACTTATGTTCATTTAATTCTCTTTAACTTTTGTATTGCACGCTCTAACGCCTTTAGATGATGATCTTTTCTTTTGCATATCTTCTGTTTCTTATCGAGTATTCGTAATTCTATGTTGTTAGTCATCATACGAAGTATCGTTGCCAGTGTCTGTTTAATACTCCAGCATAAAACAAATACGATAATAGTTTCAATAAAAAAGCGGTAACAAAAAAAGAAATCCAATAAATATTTTCTTTCCTTTATTTATTCATAGCCAAATGATTAGAATACATTTCTCTTTCGCTTTTATCATTGCGCTTACACTGCGCCCAGAAGTACTTGCCTGGCTCCCAAGCTTTTCCTTTTGCCAGGGAATATTGGTGAAGCTTCTTAAATTTAGTTAGAAAGTAAGCTGAAGTAAAAGACCTTCACTTCAATAATTCCTAAAGGACGCTTATGGTTATAATAATGATTATGATTATGGTTATAATAAATATATTGTAGGACTAAAAGTCGGGTGAGTGTTAGTAGCCGGGGTTTTTTTTTAAAGATAAACTAAATGGTTAGTCTTGTCGTTTTAATAAAGTTAAATATTTTATTGATTTATGTTCATCAAGGACTTTCATGATATCCATAAAGGGCTAATACAATGAAGCCTCGCTCCGTTTTTGGGTCTGCCAATAAATGTTGAACGCATAGAGAAAAATGCGAACGAACACAATGAAGACGCGCATCCAGAAGTTTTCAGGTCCGTGGGTGAGCATTGACCAATCGTATGGTTTTGCAGGAATAAAACCTATTTACCTAATTTTGCATTTCGCGCCAAATTATTTTAACTACTTTTGCACTTTATACTACACATTATTTTCTACCGCGAGGCTAGGATGCCGAATGCACTCTCTAAGACTTGCCTTGGTCTTGAGAAACGAGCGTTTGTCCTAAGATACGGCCTCAATGAATCTTACGTTATACAAAAACTGAGTGGGTCATAAAAAACTATGAAAAGTTTATGATGGAGCTTGGGAAAGTATCTGCTTGACGAGTCAAACACTAAATCCCGAGGAAAACCTCCATCACTTTGTGAAGCATAAACTCCACTATTCACAGGTGTAAATGGTATGACGAGGCAGGCAAGCGCCTCTTTTATTGTTGCAATTACCAAATTACTTCGTTTGTGCGAGTACAAGCGATGCTTAACTGTGCTTAGGCCCGTGGGGTTAAATGCTTCGAAAGTAGGATTTCTACTAAGCAGAGATGGGCCATGCCCTACTATAGTAAAACACTATTAAAACACATTGAAAGATTAGGATGATTCTAGTCCGTTACTACTTCCTTTAACTTTCGGTCGCTTCCCGTTTCCGCCTTTATAGGTAAGTGCACTTAGTGTCTGAAAATATTGGCTACACGTGTGGGACTGGTTTATAGCTGCCGATGTTGAGTAAACACGATCGTAATTTCAACATGTTATTCGATAGCAATTGTAAGATCGGAAGATTTTTCACTCGATGGTAAGAAAATGTTTTCTTCTTATCGGTAGCTATAGGCTCCTCAATCGTTACAATGAGTCGATAGTCGACAGTCATAAAGTTTACTTGATGTCGAGAGCCGGCTTTTTCGTCCCTTGGACAACCACCTGTCACAGGATTTATGTTCCCAGCAGTTTTGCTTCGTTTTCTGACTGACATATTGTTTGTCTTCTTCTTTGTTCAGTTTTTTATGGACACAACCAAATCTCATTTAAGTATCACAAATGTTTCATTCCTTGAGAAAGATGTGTTTGCCATTAAGCGAAAGAAATCTCAAAAAAAATTTGCATATAATGCAATAAAAAAATTGTTTTAGAAAAAAAACATATTTTTTCGAATAAAAAAATTGATATTCTGTTGCGCCTTTCGTTAACTTAATACAATTTTATCTCACATAATAAACATCTGGCTTACACTTGCAATATGTTTTGTGCTTTGTTACGCATTCGTCAACCGGAAGACATGTGGGCGCATTACTCGTTCCTTCGCATAATAATATTTTCTCCCAGAGATTTTTTCATAGTCATAGTTATAGCAATTAAAGAAGGAAACGCCAATACTAAATGAGAAATAAAACTAAAATGAAAGTCTTCCCCAAACACAAAGGCCAAAAAAGAGAGTTTAAAAAATTGCTTAATAAAATATTTTTAAAGCATTTTATTTTTTATTTTATATTTCTCATCCCAAATTGTTACAAATGCTTTAGAGCTCGATTCTAGGTTACACACTACTCTCTTTTATTGCTGAATACATTCTTTTAGTAAGTATATAATCCAATTTTCTCAACCATCTACTCTAGCATAATACTATGCATATATCCAATAATCGCTTCGACAAAGGAAAAAGAGAGAAGCGACAAAAACGAAATAAGAATAAGTGAAAAAGTTATTTACCTTAAGTCGAATTTTGAATACCAGTCACTTTCACAAAACTAATATAAATCGCAATCTGACCGATATTCTCAGCATATCGCAAAATATCAAAATGGTTGCTCTGTCATAGAAGATTTATTGATTTGTTCGTGATAGCTAAACTAGCATTATGCGGTCTTGGTCTTGGGGAATCGTACGGAAAGGCTTAGACTGAAGAATAAATGGTCTGTTGGTCAAGAAAAGGAATATGGAAATAAGTATTTCTCCATCAATTGTAGATATGCAGAAGAAGAAATAGTAAAATAGAAAAGGTAGGCAGACGTCAAAAATATATAAATTGCACTTCGTTTTTTTTTTTTTTTTTGCTAAATGCTTAGCGGCAATGGAAATTAGGTCATAACGTGATTCATGAGAACCTATAAGAAAATCTTACAAAAAAAGTAAGGCAACAAAGCAAAGAAAATAATGGTAAGAATTTTAGTGAATAAAAAAAAACTTGGGAAAACTAGTTAAAAAAAAGAAAAAATAAAAAAATAAAACCAAAAAGTGCTAAAGCATAAAATAGCTCATAGACTGTTCATAAGTAGCTTACGTTTCATTAAGAGTATGTTTTAGAACATGTTTTTTTTCTTTTTTTAACTAGCCTTAAAAAATAATAGAACAGAGCAGAGAAAGAAAGAAAGCATATTTTCATATCATTGTTCTTTATAAAAACTATATATTAACAAAAAAAAAAAAAAAAGAAAAGAAGAAGCTTTTTAAGCCATAGAAATTCAAGTTCATTAAGTTCATGAAAAAAATGCAAAAATTCCATTTCTTTCTTTTACAAAAGCTGCAGCAGTCAATTCAGTCCATAAAAGAAAATTGCATATATTATGGAAATCTGTTCATAAGCTATGCTCTTTCGCAAATTTTCTGTGTCTTTGCTCGCTCCCTGAGAATTTAATCGCTTTGCCTTTTATAAAACAATCGCACAAAAATTGAAACATTAACATAAATACATACGCGCGCGTATATTGTGCGCGTATATAGCTTTCATAACTATTTCAATAACATTGCTGTTAATGAAAAAGAAAAACAAAAAAAAAATCAAATAAAAAACTGTCGCTTCGTTGAAACGCATCATGGGCACTTGATGTGTTTATTCATGGCGAGGTGATCGAAGCACTCGACCCTTTTGTACTTTTAGTTTACTTTTCTCATTTTTACTTACTACGACGACTACTCGAACCAAAGCGCAATATGGAAAACGGTTCGAGCCATTTTCAATAGCGTCCGTCCTTGAATCAAAACACATGGGTTGAACATAAGAAAACAAGGTGGACAGCGAATGGACGGGCAGGCGGATAGACAAGCTTAGACCGATATAATAAATCAATCTCTCAATCTCTCCTGTATATTGGAATGAGGAGTAGAAAGGTTCACTAGACTTTACTCGCTAAAGGAGGATCGAAGGACCCCTCGAAAGCTTCGATTTTTGATTTTACCCGAATACGATTACTTTCAGAAATAGTTTAACTGTAAGCATGTATGAAACAGATTTTCATTGTTTCTTATAAATTAGGCTGTTGGGTACATGTTAGTTTTTCCTTAAACAAAAATCATCAAAATTCTTAGAAAAGCTAGTGAATGAGAAGGATATTGTTAACCAAGAAACCTGTTGCAAAATTTCAGTATTTAAAAAAAAAACGTCTTTAGCGTTTCGCGTTCTTGCAAAAGTTGAAATTATCGAAAAATAACAGACAGAGGGACGGACATAGTTAATTCTGCTCAAAAGGTCGCGTTTGGTAACGTGTATTTATGGCTTCGTTTTGTGATGCATCAAATGGAATAAGAAACTTAATATATCTCGCCTTTCTACTGTCAAAGCACCGGATCGCTATTGTCATATGTTTGCAAAGAGCTGCAGCATTGGATAAGATAAAGTATTTTAATGTTGGTTTTGTTATGCGCTATCTCATCAGCGTTCGTTTACACTTCATTGCCTGGCACGTTGTAATTGGTTTTGTTTAATAATTTTATTGTAATGTACGCGAAATTGTTGTTTCGTTTCATATGATTTCACTCGCAACAAAAGAAAGAAGAATTAAGTATTAAAAGTTTATTCTACAATGAAACTGAAAAACAAATAAATAAAATGCAAAATTCCGACATTAGTTTGTGCTTAGAAAATTTATTCCATACACCAATGATTTTTGGAGAAATAAAAACTTTGAATTGAAAAGGACGATTAATACACGCAGAGGCTGTTGATGATATTTGAGGACACTTGTGCATGCGACTGTAATTTCACGAGAATAACAAATAATGTTTTTATTCTCATTCGCATCATCAATCATAGAGAGTAGATGTATGGCGAAGTGAGACCTCAAGGGACATGCAATTACCGACGTTATGTGCCTCAAACACAGGGCTTTAAAAAACTTCAATTTTCTCGATTACCGCCCATGGATTCGCTGAGAATTAGAAACGTCGTCAGAAAACTTTATCTTAAGCAAGATTAAAAGAAACGGAAAGAAAAAACAAATTTTCATACTCTATAATATTGAATGGGCGTGGCTGATTTTTTCCTTTTTCGCAAGATATGCGTGAAAATTGCTATCATTCAATTATTGATTTTGAAAGCAGGTGTGTTTACTTTACGTTATACCGCAGGCGGTTCCTTCGATCGTTTCCAACCAGTCTGCAAGATGTTCTTCTTGCTAAATTTGAAGCAGATATTTTTTTAATTCTTACGATCACTGTTTACCAGATACGTTGCATAGATGGACAGAGGGACCGATTCAGATTTTGATGCTGATCAAGCATGGATATACTTTAAGAAATTTATGTAAGGGGCTCTGAAGCCTCCTCTTGGGTGTTACAAACGTCTTCACAAAACGAGTACACCGCAGTGCCTCGATAATGGACCGAAAAAGTAAAATTTCACGTTATGGATTTTATTATACCACTAAGCAAGCTTTGAAGCTTGGAAGCAGCAGAGGTTTGTTGTTGAAATCAAATAAGAAAATCATATTTGTCTTAGGAAGAAAGTCTAGCACATTCAACTTCTAGTCGAGCGAATATGTACACTGCTCACTTAGGGGATTCCAGATCAATATGGTCAGCGGAAAGCAGTGCTCCACTATGTAATATCTAATATCCTCCAAAAATTAACGGCATGATACTAGCAAAGTAAGCAAACCTTTCTATAAGTTTAACATAGTCAGCGCTAGTGTTTTCTGTCGTCAAGTTAAGCATTCGTTTCAGTTCCCGGTATTTCTTGTGCGATATTGCAGTTTAAACGTTCGAAGTATATCGCGTAAATTGCGCGCGTGTGTGCAATATCTTATATGCGATATAATTTATTTGTTTCTCAACTCACAGCTCACAGCTCACAGTTATAGGGTAAGACTTTTACGCTACCTATTACGCCGGACTGGGCAACAATTTATTAGAAAAATAAGAGATGTAAAAAAGGGGTAAGTATAGGGGGCAAGATTTTTTACGAGTTAAATTTTATATGTTTTTGTTTTTTTCTTGTTCTCTTTTCCTTTTTTTTTCTGTGTTTCAGTGAACTTGAACAGCATCGTAAAAGCTTCAGCTTTATGATTCATTCATTCAGTGAAGCTGTAAATAAAAAAAAAAAAAAAAAACAAGCGAGAAAAGTAATTGAATTTTATTGCGCATTGCAAACAAATTTCTATACACATTTAATGACTTTTTCGTATTATTAATATATTTGTAAGTTCATTGTTGCTTCCTTGTCTAAAATTTTTCAATCGATATGGCGTTGAAAAAAATAATAAAATTTTATGTGTGCAAAGATTTATAATTCAGAAACACACCGATAGATGAGCGAAAACTAAAAAATTTGTAATGATTGTTTAATTAGAAAACTGCCGGCAATCAAACAAAACAAAAAAAAAAAAAGAGGAAAAGTTGTTCTATACTCATTGCGCACAACTAACACACCACTAACTTGCACATGCAAATAGAACGGTATCTAGCAGTTAACAATTTCACTTAAACGCTATCGTTTAAACAGAGTGTTAAAGTAATTAAAGCTTTTTGGCATATGCTGCAGTTCGAAGCATTCAAAATTCAATGAACTTATCTATCACGCAGAACACGGAAGTGAACGAGTATGGAAAACTGTTTTTGTTTAGTTCAAGGGGTAACTGCATCATGTTGTTATTTTTCTGCAAAGGCGTTAAAATTTTATACGAGAAATGTTTTCTTTTATGGCAACTAATAGCAGATTAAAATCGATAATCAACGACGGAATCTTTAATATAAAGTTGTAAAGGCTGATCAAAGAAATGATTCTAATTTTTGCTATACGAAGCTAAGCAAATCGCAGCAAGCAAAGCAGTTGAAACTTGCCCGAATTGATTAAAAGAACGTTGGTTTTCTTCTATTGTAGCAACACCAGACCGTGCGAGCCTTTGATGATAAAGTAATAATTAAGGAAACTCGGCCAAGAAGTTCTGAAGCATTCGCTGTGTAGCTCGCTTTTTGGCCCATTCGATCAGCGTTTGTTCTGCTCCCTGTAAAGCTCCGTTGATTGGGAGACGAAATTGCATATCAATGGAGTTACGAATCTTTCTGAGAAATAGACTCAAAGTAAGGTTCCTTGTGAATAAAGAGAAACTTGATAAAAAAACAAACGACAAAAATCCTCTTAGTAATTTTTCCCCAAACTATCATATCATTCATAAGATGGAAGCGCAAATCATGGTTTGCTATTGCTACCAGTTTAAAGACGAAAGCTCCAAAACAGAAGAACAACGTTGTTGTCTGTCGTAGACAAGATCACTTAGTTCCTTACGGATCCAAAGCTTGAATATTAAAAGCACTAAGGCTTCTCCTTAAATACTTTGTATGGATGTTTATTTTTTGTCAACTCTTAAGGACACTTTAACCATAATTGGACCAAGTTTTCTATAAGGAATCATACTGCGATGTGACTTTCAATCATTCGCGAGAATCATGAGAATTATTAATAGGTTGTTACTTGAAATTCAATTTCATGTATACGTTATGTAAACAAACTATGTATCAAAATATTATGTACTGACTATGTACTTTTTGGAAACGCCATGTAAAGCAATTAAAAACAAACTAAAATTGAAAGTTCAAACGAGCCTCAGTGAAACAGTGTGGTCCGAGCGTTAAACAATCCCTTTCAAATCAACTTAGAGCCCTGCAAAGCAATAACAATTAAAAAAAAAAATATATTTTTGTTTATCAAGTAAAGTGTCAGCATAAACTAACTCACAGCTGAAACTCGAAACCATTCATAACAAGGGTACAACGAAACATGGAAAAGGAAAAACGATAAAGTTATGAAGGTTTACAATACCGATCGCCCGCATAATTTTGATAGTTTTATACACTCAACCAGGGAGGGGAGACACATTTGTTTTGTCAAAGGGTTTGCAGCACCCGAAGGAAGCCTCAGCGATCCTACAACATGTATATATACTCTTGATCGTTATAAAATTTTGAATTCTGAATCGATTTAAGTTCTTCCAAGTAATTTTTGTGGCGGACGTTCTTCTGATAATAAGATTAATGAAAATATTGAAAGCTTTTGGGTCAAGAGACGCACCTACGGTCCAACATAAGCTAGAAACATTTCTGTTTTGAAAAAGTCGAATATTTGGTTCGTCACTCGCAAACCATACTCGCTACCAAGGATAAGAATTTTCACATATATTCCACAGAACTGGAGCGGAAAATTCCAAACTTCATTCTCTTCGAGCTCTTTTTTTTTTTTTGAAAGTAAGCTGGTGGGTATACAGAAGACGCGGCTACAACTAAACATAATTTTCTTCTTTATTTTATTTATGATAGGCTTTATATTGGGATGTTTACCTTTCACTTCGCGTATCCATGCGAAAGTTGATGGTTTAACATCAGTAAAGACAAAAGTTGACGACAGCATTCGATTACTTTTAGCAATAATTTTTAATCGATTTAATCGATTGAAATCTGGTTTCAATAATGAGCGCTTCAAATCGCTCTAATCGCTCTACTATACTTAAGGTATACACTAAATATGTTCGTTCAAACATATGTGTTCAACAAATAATTGCAACAAATTGTGTGAAATATGAAATTTTCAAGTAAGCTTTGGTAGTAAATATGTGGACATATCGCGTCTGTATTCAAATTTAATCTTTCGCTCTTTGGTAGTGAAGCCAAGCATTACTTTTCGATTAGAATATTCGCAGCGATAAGAGGTGATGGGGGGTGAAGGGGTGTTAGACCGACAGAAAAGAGGTTCACACACTCTATAGTCTGGTTGTCGGTCTGATCGCAAATATTCATTCATTCCTTATTGATTTTGTTCAGCGAATTTCTAATTGCTACAAACGAAATGATAAAATTAATATACTGTAGCTAGTGTGTAGTGGTACTCGTAAGAACTTGAAATCCGTTTTACATACAGATTTTATGTGGTAAACAACATGAAGGGTTGCTTTTTGTATAATAAATAGCAATAAATTGAATCCATTATTACGTTTGCGTGCCCACGAAGGATGCTTTAAACGTTTTATAAAATGTACATTCGAAAATGAATAAACTTTATATCAGTGATTCTTAATCTGTTAATTCAAACCAATACGAATAAATAATTTTCTAAGTAAAAAAAAAGCTATTTTGCACATTCTTCAAATGAAGACATTGTTACAAATTTCCGCTGCTCGATACGGTCCGTATCACTAGATCGTGGATATTGAAAAGAAAATGCACTTCAACGTTCTATTATATTCCTAACTGTAGCATTATTTACAATTTATTTTTAGCGATACTTTTCGACTGCTCAACACAACTATTCTTTCTTTACTAACCCTGTCTTCCGCAGATATTCTACTTAAATACATATTTACAAGCATTTTATTATACCCAAAATTCATGGTTTTATTTTTAATCCCTGCCTGCTTTTCCGCTAATCGTTTTCATCGGCCGGCAGCTGCATGACGCACCGCGAATGTGCATTTGGTTTTTCCCTCCTTTAGGGACTTTATTATTTGGGAAAATTACTTAGCTGTAATGAGTTAGATTTGGGATTTCCGTAACAATATATTGCCTGCCTAAAAATGGGTTAATTCGAAAATGAATGCGGTACACACCGCGACGTAGTCGATTAGTTTCTTCCTAATAATACCAATGATATGGGTATCAAATAAAAGAGCTTGGAAGAGTGGAATACGAAAGCATAGCGGTGGGAATGCGGGATTCGGCCCTCGTCGGATATATCTTCCTTACTTGGTTTTTTGGCGACTGCTCAATTTTTAATAAAAATTTCTTGGTGAACACCTCACAAATGTATTAAAAAAGCTTTTACAAGATACTTTTTTTTTTTCTTTGAATACGACCATTCATTCGGGAGATGTGCCCTACACGTAGGACACGGCTTGGCGGTAAAAAAGAAGTGGGGAAAGGGACGAACATGCAGAGTTTGGCCGTAGGTTAAGCATTTAAAGAATGTCCCCTACATGTGTAGCATGGTGATCAGAAAGAAATGAACGATGGGATAGAGGACGGGTGTGCCCGCAGTCTAGTGAATGACTGAGTACTTACTATAATTACGACCAAGTAAGACGAGACCGCACTGAGATGTGAACTTGCGTACACCGACTTTTTAGATTTGAAGAAGACTGAATAGAAAAGTCTAATACATGAAAGGTCTGTCCTTATGCAATCTTACATTGCACTGTTCTTGCTATTGTTAGGCTTAAAAAAATGGCATTTTGAAACTCTCCCCTAAAAAGTAATTATTGTGTAAAACAACCACAAAATACATATTTTATGATAATGACATCAACACCATCATTTTTTCTGCAGACAATGAAAGTTATATTTGGCTTAAGGCGATGCTAAAAATTTCGATCAATAAATTTTGTTAAGTGATTATCTCTTGAAAATTGTCTGTCTTTCTTGATCACTTCACACACTGACGACAAAAAATATAATGAAAGCTGCTCTCGTTTTGACAAAACTTATTGGGACAGTTGGGCTTGCCACTCTTTCGGGAAGTTAAATGCTTGTAGCATACTAGCAGACTCGTCAAAATTTCAAAACATTAAGACGAACGACATTTTGTGGATGAGCGAACATGTGGTTCACCTGAAAATTTTTTAAATGATTTTTTCATTTCCTTGATCGAGCTATAAATAAATCCAGGTTCATTACGGAAACAGCCTCGGGGAACCTCGGAGAACAGTTCCCGAGTAGGGTATTGAGAAATCTGATCGAGTATGCGTTAGCAAAATTATTTGTTTTAATTTGACTACATCCTAGCATTATATTATGACGATAATATTCTTAATGTTCTAATTTCAGCTTATCGACAATATAATAAACATCAATATTCGAATAATTATCAAAAGGGTAAGTATAGCGAGGCTGCACTGTTAGCGTTCAAGTCGAGTTTATAAAAATGTAAAGCTTGAAAACTGGTTAAAATATTTTAATTGAAGTGTCAGCAGCAAAAGTGGGTTATTCTAGGCTACTGTTTTCGTGCTATTTTAATAGGTCGCAGATACGCAGATACGCAGATAAACGAGATTCGCAAGCAAGCGCTTTCGAGTTTTTGTAAGAACGTAATCGAAAAAGGCGCTCTGATCTGCTTTGACGCAGGAGAGCAAGTGTTAAGGTGGAACGATTTAGATATAAGCGAAGTTAAAAAATATCTTACATTTATTTACGCAGAGAAAGCGACCATTTCATCGATTGAGTTGCTTTTCAAAACGAGGCGAGATGTCTTAATGGTGTTGGTGACGAGGCTTGTCAAACTGAGGCTCGAGGCTTGAGAAACTGTTTAATATAAACAAATAGTAATCCTAATAGTAGGAGTAGCCATAGTAGTAAGGAGTAGCCGTGCAGGCAAAAGCTGCGACTATCAAGTCAGTGTTCGTGGGTGTTTAATTGCCAGTGTGGTAGAGCGTACTTGATGGTAGTTTAGAGTGAGTGCGTAAAGGCGTAATTCGTACCGTATTAAACTGCGGTCAGTCCGGATCTCTTTCTCTTTCCCGATTACTTTCTGACCGTCCGTATTATCCTTCAGGCTTTAGTTCTCGTTTAGCTATTCCGTTGAACTGTGCACTTCGTGGCTTTTTAGCTTGTCTATGAGTAATTGCTTGTGAATAAGCCAAACTCGCTCCCAAGAAACGCGAGATGTGGGAAGCATCACATTTCCTGTTCGTTTCGAACGAAAGCATTGCTAATATGCGCTGACAATTGTTAAAACGTTCTCAAATTTTGCGAATATTGCGGCGCACCCGATATATTAAAGGGTGTTTAAAAGGAAGAAGAGAAACAAGTCTGAGTGCAATATTAATTTTATAAAATACATAACTTTTACATTAAAATATTGCAATAGTTCTTATAGATAATACTTACGCTCGCATAATTTATTTCATTTAGGTCAATATTGATATTAATAATAAAAAGTATCGCTTTAAGTAGATAGCGAAAAAAAAAGTGCAAAGTGTGCATGCATATGAATGCATATAAATGTATACAAATTTTACGATATGTTAAGTTATATATCACAATATGAGTACGCTACGCAGGACATGATATAGTATCGAAAGCGTAACGAATCCTGATACCTGGACAACAGAGCTGAAGTTACTTGACATTGCACTTGGGGGGTCTCGCTAATGGTAGCGGGCTGTGAGCTACTCCAAACCAACGAATTCATAACTGGGAAACGATACGAACAACAACTAACATAATTGCACTGGCGCTTATCATCGAAGAAAGGGCAACCATACGATGTAAAGCGGTATAAGTTGATTGCTAAGCATCAGACTGCGTTTTGCTGAGCAGTGCTTCTATTCCTATAACTAGCGTTGGATGAATGTCTTTAATGAATGCAAGTTTTCTTGGGGTGAGGATTGCCCGCCTTGTGGAAAGTTTTGTTACGAGCTCACGAGTTAGACCGCATTTTGAAAGAAGATCGCGTAATCTTACTGGCAAGTATTTACAACGTGACCTTTGGATATTCACAATTCTTCCTCTACATGCGCATAGTGTTCTCATTCCTTTTAATATAGTTTACTTATGTTTATTTTGCTTTGTTGTTGTTTTTATTTCTTTTTTAACAAGTATTAATTGAAATTAATTATAAAAAAAATTTTAGTTGAGTTAATCATTTAATGTCGCGAAAGGCAACTTCTGCTTGTAATTAAAATTAAAAAAAAAAAAAAAAAAAAAAATTTCGATTTTGAGGTCAGGGAATGCTGTTTATTCATTTGCATACGCAATTAAAACCTATAACCCGAAGAATCGTCATTGCATGTGTTGATCGAAACTTTAACACTTAAACCTATTAAAGCCGACTTTACTTAAATTCACATTTAAAACCATGAATAATAAACAAAAACAACCATTAAGTACTTTACACTTATAACACTTTTTTCATGCGTTTTTTTCTTTTTTTGCTCTTTGTGTTCATTGTAGCTTTCTACAACACGACTTTTACTACTGTATGGTGGTTGTCATTATGTAAAAAAATCCTGCAACATTTTTTTAATGAAGGATTATAAATGTGGAATGAAAAATTATTAATAAAAGGGCCTTAAACGCACTTTACTTCACACTAATAATTGAAAAGCATAACGCAATTATTTTAAATTCTTATGAGATCATGATTGTTGATTGTAGCCTTTAAGGCATTTTCGGGTTTCGCTAAGTTTCATTTGTGTGGCGACGATTTTAAATACGATGAACAATTGCTCAAAAAAAAAAAAAAAAAAATGCATTGTTTTTTTTATTAACAGGTAAAATTCTGCTAAAGTGAAGGAATTGTTACCTCATTTTTCACATAAGGAACTTTATGCCCGGCAAACTGTACCAAAATATTTGCCACATTTTTTGTTTGTTGATCTCTTTAGAGTTTCATAGAGTTTAAAACTGGTTCTGGCAACTAGTTCGTTAAACTTACCTTTATTTATTTATTTTTTTTTTTTTTTTTTTTTTTTTATATACATAAATGGACCAGTTAAGATTATTTATTTTTTTTTTTATAGTTGTCTTTGTAAGTTTTTTCACTCTTCGCTTGTAGCATCAGAAGTAGAGAGAAAAGAATATGACGCGTGTAAATTATACGAAGAGACGCTAACAAAATAACAATTTTTTTTTATATGCTATGTACCTGATATGTATTTCGTATATAGTAATTATTTTGCACGTCAAAGGTGGATATAATACTGGCACTGCTCTACTATTGTTCACATTGCAGCTTATGTTACTTATTCCACATGATGAATGAAATATAAATAGAGATAGAATTTGTGAATTTCAAGATAAATTACAATTTGTTTGTTCAATTTGTCATCTTTATTGGGCTGCATTGGAGTAAGACAAAGCTGGTTGCGAAAGGAAAGCACCTAACAATAGCACTAATTATCTGATATCAAATGAAAAAAGCATGGCTAAGATAATGAAGCAATTTTTGCTTATGTCATTTCGTTCATTGATAACGAATAATTTCGTTTTGAGTAAGCCGGTTCGATCAATTTGTCCCCAATTCATGTAACAGGGTGACGATCAGAAAGATGTGAGCACTTGGAAAGAGGTAAAGAAGTGGTGGCCCACAGCCCCTACCACGACAAAAAGGGAAAACTTAGCTCGAGTTCATAAGCAAGACTTCTACATATACGTACACAGAAAATGAGCGATAATTGTGGTGTGGAAACTTTAGATGAGTCATAGAGTTTAACTTGAAAAACATCTGGATCGGCGCAAAAGTAATAATAATTAATATAATTTTTTTGATAAGAGAATTTTCTACAAGTTTTCTCAACAACTTGGAGACAGTTTTTGTAGGTGTTTTACATGGCCACCTGCAACTTCACGATGTCCGCTGACAAGACGTACTGATTCGCTATAGATGGCACTCCTCAATCCCCAAAAAAGGTGGCCTCACTACTCGTAAGTGGCCAGAATGAGACAAAATGAGTGCGGGGCGCTTTCCTTGCAACTCTGGGCAGATTCAAGGCCTATCTAACACCACATTGGCGTGGAATTTCGAATTTAGCACCTGTCGAATAAACCCAAGCAGACGAAGGGCCTCAGTTTATGAGTTATGTGCAAGCGACACCTTTCACCCTTCATTTGTACATAATTTAGAGGATCTTTGCCAAAGCTGGACGACCAGACATGGGAGATTGTGTATTATTCAAACTTTCCTCTCTGGGCAATGTGAGGTCAATCCAACACTTCTACTTATGTAGCGTCCACGCGATATTCTTTTTGTGGTACCCAAAGCCACCGCGATTTTTCCCCAAAGGGCTGTAGACAGCGCCCAGGTACTCAGCGGCTCCTACTTCGATGTTCAGTACGCTTCGAGAAATGCTTACGGCTATCGCTTGCGCATGTGACTTATCCGGCGGGGTAGTTGGGCCAATAATGCTTTTGGGTTGCCGGCAGGCAACTCGTAAGTCACTCTTGCTTTCGAATTGCCCGTACAACGGCATTGCCATTCGGCTCATTCATCCAACGATTTTCAATGTTCAAGAAAAGTGTCGATCTAGCAATGCCGGGTACTACTACTTCTTTGGTTCCCTTAATTATATTTTCAACTTTAACATCGACCTTTTTTTGAGAAAATTGGTAAAGAGCAATAGGAAGTGGCTTATATACGACAATAAGATGAGAAAAGGATCTTAGTGCAAGGAGTAAAGGCCGGAATGACCCCACCTAAATAGTACTAGAATGGGAACGGAACGGGAAACAGGAAGGGGTACTATGGGCTGCTCAAATGTAATCGGACGGTTGCTTCCATGCCATGGAAGGCGTTGCCTTCCATCACGAAAAGGCTAGATTACGCACATTTCTCGGCTATTAAGTTTTGATACATTCATTCCACACAACTCTTCTTATGATGCGAACCTGGATTTTTAAAGAGGCCTTCTTGAGTGATTTTTTCAGTTTTTCGGCCAGAAAAATGCCAAAACGTGACTGTCCAAAATGCCATACATGTATCTCGTTCAGTAAAGTTCATTTAAAATTAAAAGAAGAATGGATTTATGTTTTGCTGAAAAAACCCCATAAACGCAATATAATAAAACAACAATCAATCTAAATAAAAATATTGTTAAACAAAGCAAATTATTAGAATAAAAAAACGACGGAAAAATGTAATGAGAACGATAGTTGATTTTTTCTACACACATATAAAAAAAGACCGCAGCGACGAAGGGAACCCCACCCAAATAACATTTAACAAAAACAGAATAAAAAACAACAACAATATTATGAGAAAATCCCATAATAAATAAATGAAACGCACCTTAAATTTTGCTAAAACATAAACATAAACATATGCATAAACCTGTCGATCTGTGTAAACTTTTCAAGAAAATAATGTTAAATTGCATGCTGTCAGTAAAAGGAAAACAAGGACAATATTTCCTTTCCTTTCAGTTCGCCTCTTTGCCACAATAAATCGAAATAAATTGCATTTATTAACGAAATGGAGAAAAGCTGCTGATTTATCGATTCAATGCTGATATTTATTGGCGCTGACAACAACAAATCATTTTCACATGTAACAAAAATGTTGCCTTTGGCAACACAAGCACCTTCTTCTTCGGCGTCTTCGTTCTTTTTGTGAGTAAAAGGTGAAGGGATCCCATTTTCATTTTTTCATTTTATATTCCGAAACATTTGATGTTTTTTATGAATGGAAGCGACAAAAAAAAATATGAAACATTTTTGAAAAGACAAACATTTACATCATATTTACATTTCATGTCGAGCCCAGCCGTGAAAAGATTTCCAATGTAGAAAGAAAATATCATTTTAAATCCTGAACAGTGGTTAGGAATACGTGAGATTTTCCATTGTGACGAAAACGTGCTTAAGTCGCAAATAATTTCGCATTAAAGTAAACAAAAAAAATGCAAAATATTTTGAAGCTTTTAAATATTTCCTCTCCACTTCCCTCTTAGCGTAACACGCGTACCCGCTATACATCATCATAATTTTTAAAACGCAACAACAGCGTTAGTATAGCAGGTTTGTTACGAAGCAAGTTAGATTCTATTAAAGGCAATAAAAATATTAAAAAAACAATTATTATAAATTTGAAATTTGACTTGAAACGAATTTTTTCGCGTCCGTCACGTTTGTTTTCGCAGCGACTTAACACTAAAAAATATGTTGGGGCGAAGACTTGTATGAACAGAGGGAACATAACTTGCTATGTAAGCGACATAAGCATGCCTAACACACCAGATCCGTTATATGTCAGCTGTTATTATAAAACATGCGATCAACTTCGTAACACAATAAGGAGATTATTTCACAAAGAGCTAGTTTTTAGATTTTATACTTTCGCGAATCTTTAGAGAATGCAACCATGGCTTAGTTGTTACATAATGAAAAGGTTGTTCCACAGAGGAACAGATTTTTAGATTTTTTATTTTTTCGAATTGTTCCCGGTTAATAACATAGATTTTACGATTTCATGTCCTCGCAAATCGTTCGAGAATGCAGCGATGGCACGAGAGAAGAAACGAAAAACTTAACGTCAAGCTCAGGCAAGTGCCATTGCTAGAGATAGTTTGGAGATTGCCATCCCATCTCTGGCAATTGAGCAGTTTTAGCAATTTGAGACTTGAAAAAACTGTTACTTGTTCCGTTATATTGGAGTTCGCTTTCCTAAACCGGATAGAGAGTGAAGGGTAACTTTTTTGTATGCACTGTTCCTTAAAGACCTAAGCTTCCCTTTGTCCTGTTCAAGCTGGTAGGTCTCAACCGATAGTAATACAGTAAGTGTTATAATGCCCACTGGAACACTGTATCGGGAATTGTGGATTTTATCTTTGTGTGGTGATGCCATTTACGCATAGGAAACTTCACGTGCTTTCGAATCGCGTCGACATTTCTTCATAGCGTTATGTATATTTTTGAGAAATATATCAAATCATAGGTTGGTGTAAACATTTCACAATCACTTAGCTAACGGTTTTCAGCCCAATGCTGGACCTCAAATAATGGAAAAATCTTGAAATTTGTAGACACCCCATATCCCATGGATTGGCCTACCAATTTATTTTTTTTAAATTTCATTTTTGAAACCCCTTTAATAAGGACGTGGATTTTCCCCCCATCAAAAATATTTATCGCTATATATGGTTCTCTAGCAACAGAACTATTCATAACGACCTTGAATTTCTCTTAATCAAAAATCGCAATCAAAGCATTTCCTTAAAATACCTTCTCCTGGGTGAATGCAATCATATAAGAAGTTTGAATGGGCTTCGTATGCAGCGTCTTCTACTTGGCAATTTATTTTATTTTTGTCCCTTAAACTATTTTAATGTATTTTCTAAGATTTCCTTTTTTTTCTTTAAACATGATTTTTTGAAGTCTCTTAAGAAAATCTTCAGATATATTTTCAATTTTTGAAAACTGATTGTCTGCATATATAGCGTGTATAACATTCCACCCAATTTTTACAAAACTTTATAATGGCCATATTCTGAGCAACATCACAAAGATGTCACAAGTCATAAGACATTGTTTTCTCTGTGATTCCCGGGACTTAATGGCTCTGCTTTATAAGGAAGCTAAAGCATTTTCTTACGAAAATTAAAAAAAAAAATCAAGATAAGCTTAACAAGAATGCACATTGTTTTCTTCCATGTGCACAGACCGATCACAATGCCAGAATATAACGTCAAATGTTGCAAAGAAATTGACAAAATTATTTAACCTCATTTTGTAGAGTTTCGCACAATAATACTTAAAAAAAAGATTCAAAAGAAAAGAAAAAACAAATCTTTGATTATTAATAATTATAATTTGTGTATGATGATGTGTGCATTTTTATTGTTTATGAAAAAAAAAAAAAAAAAAAAAAAAGATAGGAAATATTAATTTCTTTAATGTTAGCATGAAATCATGGGAATATTTATTTTTATTTTTCTTATTTAAAAATGATTTCATCATTCAATTGATTGTTGTGAACGTTATACTGCAAGAAGGGGCCTTACTAGATTTGTCCTTTGATTGGTAACATTCAGAAATATATATCAGAGGCAGTGTAAATTACATATATTCTTAGTGAACGAATGATTTTGATTCGGTTCAACTCTTTTTTTTTCGTGACTGTCTCTTGTCTACCCACATCCACAGCCGATAAAAAGCCACAAAACTGTATTTGTCAGTAAGATTACGAGATCTTCTTATAAAATGCGGTCTTGTAGTCGGACGCTCCACGAGGCTGATAATCCTCAATAAAGGAGAATTTATATTCATTTAGCGCATTTATGCACCACTAGTCCTAGGCAAGGAGGCGCTACTTTATTTATTAATTAGTGATTAAAACGTCAGTTGGTCGCGAAACGAAATGCAGCCAACTCTTCTTTTACATGCGGTTCATCAATAAGAATAAATACATGTTTTTACACGATTTTTTTGCACGATTATGTAAGGAGTGTATCTACCGTGTACAAAAAGAGTTCGGTGTACTTACAATTTTTATGTGTTTTTCTAATCCTCTTCCTCTTGCATGAAAATATTATTAATAATCATTTAAAAATACATTTTTAATAAGTAGTAGTCTTACTACGACTGCAAGGCAACATTGACTATTGAAATGGAAATTTTCGAAAAATGTTGCGATTTAAAATGAAGTGAATGATGGGAGACCTTATTATCGTAAGCCTAAGGCAATTTGAATGTTATTACATCTGCGATGGGAGATGATGATCGATTTTGTATGACATTCTGATGGATTGCACCCATAAATCCGCATCGAGTGTTGACGTTTTAGACGTACTTGTCTGCTTGCTCTTCTATTTGAGATTTGTTGCTACTAATCATTGCAGATATTTATTCGAACTGGACTTTATTTACTCTCAAGATGATAACTTACTCTCTTTAGCGGATATTGACAAAACAGATAAATGATGGGACATGGATGGAATCCCATCAATAACCAAAAACCATCATCCAATCAACGCAGAGCAACCTATGGACAGAAAATAGAGAGGGCTATCTAAAATCGAACGAAATGAAGGCCCATTAGGCCAAAGTAGTTGAAAAGAATGGGAATACTTTTATGTTTGATACCGATGGTGGGGTGAGAATGACATCAATTGATAGTATTAAAGCTACTCTTCGTAGAGAGTGTAGGCAGATAGGAACGGAAAAAGAGGAGTTTCTTTTAATTTGGGGAGTGCTGTTGGCACACTATGTTCTTTCTACTTTATAACATTTTATTCCAAAATAAAAAAGTTCGCTTAGTTATCTTTTATTTTTCTTGCTTAAAATTTACTGAAAGTTATTCAGTTCAATTTTATGTTTTAGTAAATAAAGCGTTTTTTTAAAAGCATTTTACAATTATGTTCTGTCACTATGGTCCTTATCAGCCAGACGACATGCCTATAGTTAACAAAATACAATTGCAATTTGAAATTTCTGGGTAGCTATTTTTGGGGGCTATCTAAGAGTCTCTTTCCAATCAAGTGTAAGTTTCTTACTTGTGATACCCTACGCCACTTAACTTGTAAGGGTACGATAACTTTGCGCAGAAGGATTTGAGACAGAGCGCGATTCTGAATCGACCTAAGAAGGAAGGAGATTGGTTCAGCATCGATTTAAGCTTGTCTGTCCATTCGGCCGCCTTGTACTATTTTGTTTGTTTTGGACATTTTAACGTAATGCGGTAAAAAATGAAAAAATGCAAAAGAACAGAAATCTATTAATGGCATGGGATGAAATAAATCGTGATAATTATATGCAGTACCTTTTATGTATAGACTTCACATACATTCGATTTCCAGATTGACTGAAGATTTATTAACACTTAATACACACAATGCATAACTGTACGATTTTTTCCAACGTGTTTAGAGGCAATTTGAGAGGAGGTCATAAGTAATTGAGCAAACTGCAAATCATATTTGCGCGTTCCGTCGTATTTGCATATCGTTTCGCGGTCGAATCTTTCAATATAGATTATGTTCGCCTTGTAATGTTTAATAGGGGAAAATTTGAGACCAAGTTCAACGGGGTGATTAAAAAATTATTGGATTTTTGGGAAACGAACATTTTTCAACAATAATCAAAGCAAAAATATAATGTTTATCAAGCCGCTTGAAATGATTACGAAGATATTTCAACAAATTTTCCAATTTTCAATTTTTAAATTAAATTTTGCCATAAGAGGCACACAGCAGCAGCAGCAGCAACAAGCTCAAGTACGTGCAATTTAACCAGCTTTGGGAATTTTTCTGCAGAAAATGAAAATTGCAATTCTCCAACAGAAAATATTGACTAAGCTAATAAAATGACAGACTTTAAGGCAGACATTATCAAGTACATATATATATATATATATATACATACATACATACATCCATACATATATGAACATATAGCACATAGCAACAGATCACACGAGCCGGTGAGGTAAGAGTTGTTTTTTAAGACGCCTGTACTTACTTACGTACAGCGCGAGTTGATTGCTAGCAGTAAAAATGGCAGCATTTACTGAATGTTTAACAGAAAAAAAAAAAAAAAAGAAAAAGAAACACAAATTGTTATATGAAAAGTGAATTGTTGTAGTGAACGACAACAGCAACATACACATCATAACCATCAGGCAATTTATGTAAGTAAATTAATAAAAATCCATATATGTTTTCGTAAGACAGCATAGAAATTATTAACTTACATATCAATTTTATTTAGTAAGTTGTTGACATGAATGGCTTTTGGGTTTTAATGCAATGACATGTCGCAGCGTTTAAGGTGGCATTTTCTTGTCATTAAGATTTGCTTAGACAATCTTTCAATTTTGTTTTGTTAATTGAATGTATCTCCTCATGAACATACATACCACTAAACATTGCATCGAGCGCACATACGTGAAGATATCTGCTATTATTTTTATTTCCAGAGGTTTTTTTTTCATTTATCTTTTTTTTTGTTTTGTTTTTTTGGTGAATTGAAAGCAAGAGTGAATGTGAATGGCAGGTTCGTGTAAAATAAATTTGTTCAATCAAGAAATATTAACTTGTTGTTAACTTTCGTTTTTGAAAGCCTAACAGGGATTTTGATCAAAAACCAAAACATAATCGTGCACACGTTGTTGGCTTGTGAACAAAAAAAAAAAAAAAAGAAAAAAATTATTTGTCTTCATAGGTACATTTGTATGTACATAACCACCGGCCAGTAAGTGGCGGGACCGCCACACACATTTATCCACTTTATTTGTAGAAAGTCCCAAATCTCAAGCGATAGGTCTCAAAATTTCTTATCATTTCGATTATTTCTTTACGAGTTACAATGATATTCGAAGTTCGAGTTGTTGCCCCATCCCATCTCTTCTTCTCTTGATGTGGCCACTAGCAATTATTACTGATTAGAAAATGTTAGAAAAAATGCTCCATAAATTTGAAAAAAAAATGTAGAGCAAACGAAGAGGTCATTGCGGAAACTGAAACATCTTTTGAGTATTTTGACAAATCCTTCTATTTAAAAAATATCAAAGTATTAGAGGAATGTCGGACTGATTGCTTCTCTACAGACAAATTTTACCAGAGCTATGTTTTTATTGCACGGTCCCGGGACTTATTGATTGACATGTTAACTATACGCAATTTAATTTGGTCTTATGTTTGCGAATACATGTACTTTCAGCCAAGAGTAAAAGTACAGGAAGTAAAATGTGTATAAGCAAACGAATCCCACTAGAGGTTTGAGGAAAAATGTTAAGTAAAATATAATCAATATAAAAAGTATTCAAAGAAATAGATGCATATATCAACAAGTAGAAACATTGTAGTGGGAATCGGCCCACCATTAAATACCCTACACTATTTCGCTTAATACACTCACGACTTTTCAAAAAATTAGGTGCAAGGAAGTGGACGAAAAAGTCGTCCCCTTCCAACCGCTTTCAATAACGTTCGCCGTTGGACGGAACGTGGACATCTCAATGTACCAAGTTTTATAAAATTATCTCAAAAACTGCGACCTGTAGGTTAAAGACAAGTAAACAAGACACACGGACGGACAGGAAAGTTTTGATTGGTCGGTGGGTGTTGTATACATCTGCATAAACTTAATATACTATTGCATCTCTAGTGGTGTAGGGTATAAACAAAACAAAGAAAGAAATTACGGTTAGCTTAATAAACAAAATCCAACAAAAAGGAACTAAAACTATGCCAATAAGCGAACAATAATAAAAAGGGAGTTCGAGAGTAAGTCGTGCGGAAATTCAAATCAGCAGCTAGTAAAGGGTTAGCAGGCAGTGTAAAGAAAAACCGATAGGCATGTTGAAAAAGTTTGAAGAAATTGGATTTCTCATTCTGGACAAGGATTTGGAGTAATGGAAGATATTCTGACAAGCGTAAAGATTCATATTATAATAGCCTTCTGCAAAGGCTTGAGAGCTCTTTCGTATTTTCACCGCTACAAGAGGTGCTTTAAGTATATCAACTGTTTTTAATTTGATTTGCATAAAGAGCCAAAATCCAATTAAAAAAAATTATTTCAAGTCGAATATAATTTTACGGTTTTTTTTTTTACTTTTTCTTTCTTAGTTTTCACAAGATTTTTTATGTGTAAGGCTAAAGATTAAAATAAAGTTCAACTTAAACTAACCAAGCCGATGGAGGCCAAGTGCACGCAAGGGCGTAACGCCACTGTACATATTTTAAAAAGAACGTTTTTTTTCTACTTGTTAAGTAGATGGATTGGAACCTCTAAAATATGTGAACAATGAAATCATTAGCAAAAAAAAAATTGTTTTTCACGAAATTTCAAACTATTATGCGCTCCGAAGGAGGTACCTGCGTGAAATGAATCCTATTTGGAAAGTTGTACCATAAGGTCTTACCTGTTGGTTTCCAACTCCCTTAGTACACAGATCGATGTTGTTGGAAGCTGTTTATATCCATTTAAAAGCGTCAGCGTAGCCTCACTGGGACAAGGTCAGTAATTGCCAATCGATGATTTCCGACGACAAAGTCTTTGATTTCTGTCTTTAGCTGTTTGCGATTTCGTAGATAGCTATCGAGGGCCTTCCGCTTCGCTGTTCAACTTAAGAAAGTATTTATGTTAGTTCGAAAGTATTTCCAATCGAAACTTTTTTAGTTAATGTACCCTCGTTGAGGCAGCCATTGAGCAGATAAGAAGCTCAGAGCAATTTGAACATTCCTTCCAAGAAATTCAAACTTTCAAACATAGTCCCAATCCGAACCCAACCATCGAACTATTTATTTTGTTGCGGCTTTCTCTGTCATTTTGCAGCATGAAAGGAAAAGAAAAAGGGGAGTATCTCTCTTGGACGCACGCGGCAACAGTGGCGGCTTATAGCAAAAAAAAAGAGAGAAAAAAAAATAACGGAGAATGTTTTGTCATAATAGGACATTTTCATAATTCTGGGATTGCGTACTAACGGAATAAAAAGCGTAAAATTTACTGTAACAAAAAAAAAACACTTCGAAGCTTTAATTTCATTTTTTCTTAAAGCATAATTTTTGCAAATGGCACGCAGTATAACTGCAACAATTTTCATTTTTTTCATTTGCGGTTTTTACAATATATCTATAAAATAAGATTGTCTAGTGAAGCACGTAGGATGTTGTCGACAAACTAATTTAAGCAGAGTGTCGTTTCTTTGGTCATTCACTCAGATACTAGCCTTTCACACGAAAACCAACATTTCTAAAAATCCTACGTGTTTCGCTAGCTATAGACATGTAGATGAAATTATTATTATTTTTTTAATTGTAAACCTTACCAGTTATACTCCGTGCCGCAGAGCTCCTTCCGTTTTATACGCCTCGCTAGGGGTGTTGCCTTTTTTTAATTAGTAAAGTAATATAAATTTTTTTAATAGTTGAATATACGAATAACAAGTTCATCGAATATTATTACCATACCATCCTGCCTTCCATGTTAAAAGAAAATTGTGACGGAACCTCCTTTTTCTAGGCAGTTACAGTGGTCCTTCATCCCTCGATAGTAGTCATGCTTACAAAATTTAATTGCCCAGTTTCAGCTTTCTATGTTGGCTACCGCGAGCGTTCCAATGAGACGGACTTGCAGTTAAATTCATTTAAAATCTGATCAAGCATATACATCTTCCAAGGCCTATCTGACGAATGTTTTTGGTTTCTGCTAGTGGAAGAACAAAGTTTATCTATGCTTATCCTCCGACATTGGTGTTGGATTCAAAAACAACACCAAAGAACGACATTTTTCTTTTGATATTCATTAACCAGCAAGGTGGAAGAGTATGCAGTTGAAGGGCGAAGTTATGATTCCTTATGCAATAATAAGGTCATGGAATGGTGATTTTCTTTAAGTTTTGTGGTTTGTGGCAAGGTACTGCTAGAAGGAAGAAGGAAGGTAGACTTTCCCAAAAAGCTCTACGTGTCGTCTGAGCGTCAAATTGGTTAAGAAGGACATGGACAAGGTTTGAGGTTAATTAGCAAATCTCTTAACTGTTTAGCTAAGAAGATAGAAAGATAATAAAGCGAGCGCAAAAAGTTAACTTTCAGCAGAATCTCAAGCAATGCTTATGGTATCTCTACCTGAATATTCCCATTTCCATTTCGATATTCGTGTACTGCAAGTCCGGATTGTTTAAATAGTAGAGAAGAAATTTGTTTTCCATGCAAATACTGAATTGTGGTTGTAGGACAAGCTTTCTATGTTGTCAGTGCTGGGTATTAAAAGTAAATTTAATATAAAATTTTTTTCTTTTTTCAATCAATTACATCTTGTTTGGAATTTATTTATTTATTTATTTATTTTTTTTTTTTTTTCACTCTTAATGCTTGTTAGACCCACTGACCAACTCAAAGTTTACAATTTTTTTAGTTAAATTTCACTTTTTTTTTTTCTCTGGATGTTGTGCGTATTTAACATTTTTTTCATTTGATTCAATGGAATTTTCATGTTTGTTTGTATGTCCATGTAACAACTACATTGAAAGATATATATCTAAACACTTATTTAGGAGAAAAAAGTCTTTTATTGATTTTATAAAATTTTAATATTAAAAAAAAAAAAAAGAGAAGAAAATAAGAAAACAACGATGAAGTATTATTTGAACAAGTTTAACTGGATAAAAGTATTCGAGTGATTTTTGTTTTCATTTTTTCTAAAGATTATCTTTTCACATGTATATACTAAAGTCGGACAGTTGTAAATAAAAACATCATTTGTTGACTAAGCATTTTATTAATGCGCCAAAACGTTTCGAAAATCTGTTCGAATGAAACCATCGGAATTAAGTGTAAACGGTTTTTAAGCGCAAACTATATTTAACTAACATGACATTAAAATCTGCAAACATATTTTTTACGCTGATCATTTAAAATTGCTGCAAGTTGTAAGATTTTTAAGTGCACTTTATTGCCGCATCTTTTCTTGAAGCAACAAACAAACAAGTGAGACTTGGACTAGCGCCGAATCTAGTACATCAACCATCGTTCATTTCATTCTATCAGCATCGTCGAGCAATGTTGTGAGTTATTACTATTTTGACTTCAAAAATTCAGTCTACCCAAATCGATGTGTAGGGATGTTATAGATTGGTTTTTAATGATAGAACGCAGCAAATATATATGTCTGCTCTTCGATTTTGGGGCGTGCCTACTTTTGCTTTTGTGATGCAAACGTGATGTTGTGTAAGTTTTGCTACGAAAATCCGTCAATTTGACGGGTAAACTTTGTGACTCATCACAGTCGCAAAACTGCAAACAAGAAGCTGCAATTAGGCCTAAACATTCCTCAACAATTCATTCAATTAAGAGTACGAGGTTAAAAGAATTGCTCCGATCTCTTTCCAGACACGCTTATAATATTGAAGAAACTAAAGCGACCTGCGAAACCGCCGGCAATTTTTTCATGTTTTTGTTCATAATTTTTAAATCCGGAGAATGTGCTTCTAAAAAATTGTTTTCTAAATATACGTCAGGATAATCTGCGTGTACCGTGCAAATATTATCGCTCATTGACGACAAAATTTTAATTCCAATTTATATCTAAACTGTTCCCATTCATTTCCCATTTATTCTAACTCACAGTCGATCGGATTATATCCTTAATTGTCGACGTGTTGCTAGATCGATTGGAACCGTTTCTGGAGTGAACATGAAGGGGATTTTAGTCAACATTTGGATGGCAGGTTTTTGAAAATATCCTCACGGAATCGAAAGTTATAAGAAGGAGAATACATATACTTAATCTCTGAAGCTTCTCTTTTCCGCATGATCCAAAAATTTTCGAGATGACCTAAGATTAGAATCTTTTATGCAGATTGTTGTACAAGTTCGAGTTGATTGTTTCATATAGAAGACTTGCAAAAAATGAAAATCTATTGCTATGAACTATATTTACTAAGACTGGGCTTACGCTAGATCACCATAATACTGTGAGTCTGTTTAACCATATCTTTCTTATAATCCACTCTTTTTGACGATCTGCTGGTCTGCAAGTTCCCGCGTTTGTCTGTCCTTGAAAAAAATAACAATCAAGAATTTATAATTTACAAACTATACTTCCGACACAACCACGATTGTCTACCTACCTGGCTCCTTAGAATTAACAAAATGCCCTGCAATTTTTATTCTCAGAAACTAACTCATAGGGTATTGTGAGAAAAGGTTGTAGAACATTAGGTCATGTGCCCATTACGGCTTGCAAAACATATTTTGCCGATTTGATATGTTGGGCTGCGATCATTATCTATTGCTTTCTCCTTCTCGACTTCTTCCGACCCATCATCGTATTATACATATATAGGATGACTTCCCTTGACTCATTCGTCGTATTAAAAGACGTATATTTATATATGTATGTATATGTTTTCGTGGTATCTTCACATTAGCTGATTCTAAAGTATCTATCGTAGGGCCCAGCAAGACATTTTGTCATATTTGTCCCTAGCTTCAAAACTGATGTGCTTGAATGGTGCGGTGATATATGCATAGAAAATTTGATTGTTTACATAATCGTTAATCCATAAAAACACAAATTTCTGTTTGATGTCCACGAACGGTATTTTGAAATTTTCCATTTTCCATTTTGATAGGTATGAAGACATACATATAAGCCAGCTTTGGTTTCGCCAAAGCGCAATACTTTTTATAATTAAAATTTAAAATTTAAATGTTCTTTGATTAGTGGATGTAAGAAACATTTTATTGGTAGTAAACGTTTACATAACATTCTTCCATAATTCATTTTCTTGCGATTATTGTTAATTAAAAATATAAAAATAAAAACTCTTTATGAATATGTTTGTAACGAAATATTTAATACGATTTGTGTTATATGCAAACTAAGAAAACTTGTTTATAAACGTGTTAAAGTTTATTTATATTCGTTAACTTATGCGTTATATAATCGACAGATAGACAGATAGAAACCTGATTCATTATTAAAATTATGAAATGGAAGAAGAAAAAAAAAAATAAACAAAACTAAACCAAAACATAAAATTGCAAGTTAATTACATTTGATTATGTTTCGTATCATTGTACGATGAAGGAAGGGGGTGGGTGGTGATCTAAAAATAAAAAAAAGCAAAAAAAGCAACTTAAGTGCGATACTATCTTGAACTAAAAAGCAACTGCACACTTGCACACTTGGTTCAAAAATTATATGCATTGCGCAGAAGAAGGGGTTAAAGTTTAACTAAATGCCAATGATATTAAATGTGAGCAAAGAAAAGAAAAAGACAACCAACAGCAACAAGAAGAACAATAAACAATTTTCATCTATTTTCAATGCGATTTAGATATGGATTATTTGCACCAACACAACAAACTGATCTTTTTTCTTTTTGTTTTTAATATTTTATAGTCATAACAATGTGATATAAAACGATATGTGCCTAGATGTTGCTTTGTTTGAATATTTATGAGATATTTTGTTTTTTGTGTAAACATAAGCAAGTAACTAAATCGGTTTGATATTGTTAGGTTTCATATATATTCATACATACATATAGAATACATACATGATACGCATGTTTACATATAATGTTCTGTTTATCGAACCAAATGTTTATGGATTATATTTTGATAAAATTAAACGAATAGCGTATCGCTGTGATGCGCGAATACAATTTTATAATAGAAGTAGAAAATGGCCTAAAGGCCACGCCGGTAAAAAGATGTATTAAGCCTATGCGGATGTGTGTAGCGTCCAGAAAGACTTGAGATAGGCCCACCTTTTATTATGCGGATCAATTAAGAAAACGATTTTGCTTGTTACTCCGTCTGTCCCTCCTGTTTTCTTGTATTCAAGAACCAACGATGTTGAAAATGATTCGGATCGTCCAAATTTTTGGACCTCTTCCCATGCAACACCTTTTTCTGAACAGTTTCTATATGGATAACCGCAATGAAGGAAGTGCTGTAGGCTATCTAATGTTGTTACTTGTCAATGATGTTAACCGAAGAACCTTAAAAAAATGTTGATTATGAAGATTTAATATCTTTTTTGAAAAACACTTTCTGTCAGCTCATGGCACTCGTGCTGTCCATGTATAAAATCGGTGCGCTTTCTAAATTAATTTATTTATAGCCAGTGGGAAGTCATTATACGGTATTTTATTCCCCAAATATAAATAAATTTTTATAATAAATTTTTTTAATATAATATTAATACATATATGAAGAAGAAAAGTAAATTGAAATGTGTTTGGAATCCAATACTCAATATTTACGATCATAAAAAAGCAAAGAAAAATATCGTAAAATACTTTCTTTTTCTCTGAAAGCTTAGTTCCGGGATAAAGTTTATAGGAAAACGGCGAGGTAGGTTTAAATGATAAAAATATGAAAGCTACGAAAAGAAAGTGAAATTCTTTCGATCTATTTATATCTGGAGAGCTCTTGTGAAAATTCGGCAAAAATTCACATCAAATTTCAGAGTAATACCTTCGGTAGGGCAGCAGATTTTTGCTCACAATATTTGTTATAACATATGACCAGTCACTCAGAGGATGTGCCATGTACTCGCACTGTAGAGAAGGGGATAAAGAAATGGATGATGATGGCCGCAGTATAATGGATGTGTGTCCAATCGATAAGTAGTGTTATGCCTTTACCGAATTCAGAACTCATTGTAGCTACGACCATTTATGACAATGAGAGTTGAATGCGTGAACAATGACGTGGTGCTCTTGTCTTCTCAGCTATTGCGTCTGGGGAAATATCGTGCAAACTTAGTTCGTGATCGAACGAGATCTCAGAGCAAAGGCTGTAAGCAAACTGGCTATCACTCACGGGAGGCCAGGACTAATTTCATATCACATTTTTTAGATATTTTTCATAGGAAAACTTGATTAATGTGTGGACCAAAAGCAAGCTGTCGCGTGAGTGAATTAAAATTCGGCGATTTCAAAAAGTTCGCAACAGTAACTCTCACGGCCAAGACAAAAACACATGTTTACGACCGACAATAAGTCAAGGTGAAGTCAAGCTGTAAGTAGTCGCCCTAATTTGGGGGACAATGCAGCTAAGAAAATTTCTGCTAATGCCACCAATAAAACGTAATCATCTTAATTGCGGGCTAGAACGGTGACGCTATTGCATGCTAAAGCACTTTTGAAGTTTCTATTGCAACTCTATTTTTTGCTTATACAGTGTTGCATTTCATGAATTTGTTTTCAGCACATTCCTGATTTCGAAATAAGTATAGAAATTTGCTTTCATCTCATTGATGTTCTCTGATTTACATCAATATTTAAAAGTCTTGACATTTCCATGGATCGCATATTTACATATAAAACCTATCAACACTTACTTTAATGATTCTTTCCGTTTTCTATAGGAATTGTTTTAAAGCTGGTCAAGCTGTCACCAATAATTGTGCCACATTAACCATAACACGTCATATCAACATGCTATGTTGTGAGGTCGTACGTCGTGCAACAGAAATTGAACTCCAGTTTTAGTTTATCCAATTTGTCAAGTCGCTAAGTCAATAGTTCAAATCTGTACCACATTTTTTTATCGTTGAGAACTTAATAAAAATGTAATTACACCGTGCACTTGATGCCGATAATTGTTGATAATAAAACATTGAAATATTTATTCAAGTTCAGTATTTTTTTTTCTCTCGATGATGAAAATGAACGAATTGATAAAAACGATCAATTAATGTGCCTATCGCTTATACGTATTATTAGACGAGAATTTAATGGTTGCCATGTAAAGCAGACTCTCCTATAATAGCGTGGACACGTTCCGTATTGTATGCATTCGCATCGTGTGGGCCGGGTTATTCAGGTTCGTTGGTTGTATAAATGCATTAACCGTTCGCCCTCCAAACCGTTTGACTTGCTTATTACATCAAAAATAATTAATTTTAAGACACTACGTGACAAAAGCCTTTGTGGCCCTTCAACCGGGAATATTTTTCTTTTCTAAGCGAGAGAGAGAAAGAGAGAGAGAGAAAGAGAGAGAGAGAAAGAGAGAGAGAGAAAGAGAGAGAGAGAGAGATGGGGGAGATGTGTAAAAATTTGCTAATATACAATTTCTGTATGGTTATAATTTTTCTGCGATGTTATAAGAAAACTTGCTCGACAGGGGTCTTCTGTACTTTTAGTAACAAACACTCCGCCTGAAGTCTTTGAAAGCAACTTCCTATACAAATACAGTAAATAAGAAATAGATTGCGGTCATAATTAGAATATCCAGTATTTAAGGGCAAGCCCTTCGATAAACTTTAGGTCATCTTTTTCGTTTCTCGTTATCTACAATATCACAAAACTATCGCAAGTTTTGAACTGATCCTAATCAAATTTTGTTTGGTGAAAGTTTTGAAATGTTACATATGTCTCCAGTGATTATTGGCATTAAGAAATTAAATTATATATCATTTATATATGTTTGCATGTTAACTGAAATCAAAAAAAAAGGGAAATATTTTTTAAAATCACAATGTTGGCCATTAATGTCTGTTCCAACAAGTCATTAAACCTTTACCTTTTGTTTAGTTTGAAAAGAAATTTCGTGCAGCCAATGATCGATCAGTCAACTGATTCATGACAGTATGACTAATTATTAGTAATGCTTCGATAACACAAATAATAAACAATATGTATAAAAACATTATGTGAATTACTCATTAAATCGATTGCAGTCATTTCGTATCATCTGATAATATTGTTGTCCATAATTTTCTTTCTCTAGCTTTCATTATTAATAAAAGTCAGCACTTTCTTCAAAATGCTAAAGATCATCGCACGGTCTTGGCGTGGGGGTCAAAGTCTTCAAACTTTCTAATATTTAATGAAAAATTTTTACTTTTCATTTGCCAAAAAGGAAAAAAGTAAAAAATCAGAAAATTATGAACTTTCTCATTCACACAAACAATTCCACTTGTTTATAAAAAGCAAAATAACGAAAAAAAAAAATCTGTTTTATTGGTCAGTTGATAAACAGCCAAAAACCAAAAAAAAAAAATGAAAGAAAAATATTTAAAAAGAAGCATTAAAACAAGATGCTCTTAAGCGCGAGTTTCCGCAATTGGCGTGAATCTCTGCCCATAAGTATGTTTTTTATTTCCTTTCTCAGTTCATGTTTCTACTCGCTGAGAGAGTTAATGATATGCGAACGGTTCGCTATCAAACATAAGCATAAAGTGCATATATATGTGTTTTCAGAAAGTCTTAAACTTTGAAGAAAAACCAGTTTTGAAGATTATAAACAATTTTTTTTTATGTTCAACCAGAAAAAAGTGGAGGTATATGACTTGCGCCGTTTCATTTGTAACAGGCAGATACGTGCAGCAGGGATTGAAGTAGAATATTTTGAGCCCATACTTGTTGTCCGTAGATGCCCTTCCCTAGATCCCATCAGAGATTGGCACGTAACTTTGAATTTTGGCATGTTGGCATGTTGTTTAAAGTCAGTTCAGGTAGATAGATCTAAACCCGATTGATCTCCGCGGTCTAGCACTAATGGAACTCTGCATATAAAATCTCTCCGAAACTCAATTCTGTAGATAGGTCTTTGATTGGCTAAAATCCGCACTTGAAATTCATTCGAATGTCAAGGCAGTAGATAGGTCCAATGCTGATTAAACTCTGCTCTTCGAACCCCTTCCAAAGACAATTCTGTAGATAGGTCTTTGATTGGCTAAAATCCGCACTTGAAATTCATTCGAATGTCGATGCAGTAGATAGGTCCAATACTCACTCACCCAAAACTCTGCACTTCGAACCCTTCCAAAGTCAACTCTGTAGATAGGTCTAATAATGATTGAATTCCGTACACCAAACCTCTTTGAAATTAAATTCTTTGGATAGGTTTAGAACTGATTGCAATCGACGCATTAAATTCTTTCGATAACCTGTAGATGGGTTTAAGACTTAGTAAAATCCGCGCTTGAAATTGCTTCCAAAAACTACAATTTTGATTAGCTTTCTTCAATAACCTAACACCACATATATAACACGTGGCCCAATAAGTTCGTAGGATGAGATACAAAATCTCCATTATTGGCGAACCTATATGAGTTTTATTAGTAAACTAATGGTCGGGATGTCACGAAATATTGATAAATTTCATTTAACGGTTGGTACTATCTAAAAAATGTTGCACTGATTCGTCAAAAGCAATCCTACATCTGTATGCCATCCTACGAACTTATTGTGTTACTAGATTTTGAAGTGTGGAGAGAACATGAAGCTTTAAGCGGCCCTGCTTTCAATTATGAAAGCCCGCCTTACACTGCCAGAATCCATTATTCGTCCTAAATCGACTAGGTTTTCTAATTGTTCCAACTTAAGCCAGTAATTCTCGACTTATGAATTCGTATTGTACTTAACAAACAGCTTTTACCATCTTTATCCAAATATCTTACTTTATGCTTTCTGTACTTTCTTGCCGCATTCGTTTTACATTGATAGAGGAGTTGTTTCTATATACGAGTCAAAAGCTATGTTAAGTTACCAGAAGAGCAATTTTTTACTCTGGGAAGCGTTAATTATGGTGTTTGTCCGCCAACTTTTTAGAAACGTTTTCTCCAAGTGCATGGCCGCAATCATCAACCGATCTATGTTCTCTGATATCGGAAAGAAAAATATGTAAATATCACTTTAGATTGTGCAATACCCGAGATTGCCATGATCGCCATGATCGGGAGAATAATATTTTCCGTTGAAAGTCCTCGTCTCTCCACTCCACTGTCTACTGTCGGCCTACCCGTTATATAATATATATACTCCAAGAAATTGCAATATTCCTCAGTTTTTGGAATAAGAAGGCACGTTGTATAATAAATCCCTCAATACGATATAAAAAATATGTAAAATTTATTGTCAAAACGAAATATTTGAAATCAATTTTTGAATCGACAATAAAATGTTGGAATTCAATATTTGAGTCAATGTGATCTATGCCGGATCTGCCAATGCCAAGTAACTTTTTGTAAAATATAATAAATGACTCATCTATACAGTCATTTATACTCAGGGTATAATATAATAGAACATCAGTGGCATGCTTGTTAACGTGTTTCATTCATTTGTTTGGTAACCTAATTAAGAGAGTATTAAAGAAAAAAAAAAAAAATTCATATTCTCTCAACTTTGCCATTTCATGTCAATTGTCATGATAGGCATTTACATTTGAAGGCTTCTTTTTTTATCTTTTCCAATGCATTGTGTTTTTTGTTTACACATTTTTTTCTCTTTTTTTTTTTCACGCTGCTAACCAACGTTGAACAGGGGATTCTATGAAAAATGCTTTTAAAAATTGTTGAACAATTAATTAAAATAAGTGAAGTTTTTGTCGACTTTAGGAGACCTTTCGTTCATGAGGAAGAAAGAGCGTACTAATGAAGGCAATATTAGCTTGGTAGGTCTCTTACCGCCAATTAAATACCAGCTCCATTAATCAAGTTGCTCAGAGTTAATCAAGTCCTCAAAAAACTTTGCATGCATTTCATAGGTCCATAGAGAAAGTAGCACAGAGAGAAAGGGAAGATGTTTTCGTACATTTGACGCTAACCCTCTTGCTGTCTTTTAGAATTTGTTTTCTTCTTTAAACACTCCTAACGTCTATAGTTGTACGAAGAGAAAGGCTTGAATCCATTTACACGCTCTGAAGGGCCAAAAAAACTAAGAGCATTTAATACATAGCCTAATGTTGCAGAACCCAGACCATTCGTATCAAGGAGCTCGAAGATATTCAGCGATATTACTGTGCATTCCATTTCCATTTATAATATAACCAAACAAAAGAGGGGATTTTGTCTTGATCCTCTTACTGTCCAATGTTTCAGACTTCCACTTCATTCTGTTCTTAAGGTAGAGCTTGAAGGCATTCAACGTTATCACTGTCCATTGTTCTGTTTCCAAATAAAAGCAACAGAGACTCTGTATTGTATAATACGTATAAGCGCTTGAGCAAGAGCTTGCGATGCTTTTAATGAAATGCAGAGGAATTCTTGTGCATTTCCTCAAGATTCGGTGGGAACTAAGTATGCAAAATTTTTGAGCAGAAGATCTTGCAGAAAGATAAGCCAAGCAAACCTAATACTAAACTTTGCATGTCTTTTCATAGGTTATTATGTTTGTAAGGAAGCGTTGTTGTATGATAAAGTTTTCTTCCCAGGTTGATGGTTATTGTCTATAAAACATAAAAGCTTACAGTACAGAGCTGCTGTGGAATGGTGGTCGCAGTAACGTGGGTACTTCATTTACTTTCTGATGTGTTAACAAAGTATGCGCAACATGAGAAAATGTATTTTTTTCCTTATCTTATTTTCTTCTTGCGCTTCTATTTATTCCAAGTTTGCAGCGAATAGAAGAAGAAAGGATTTGATGGAATCGGTAAAGATCGTATTTGACGCTTAATACCGTTTATACACTGGTAGGAATATTCGGCTATCACTATGTTTAACACAGTTATGCTATGGTTGGATGTGTTCGAATCATTAAAGGTCGTGTTTCATGCTTAATTTTCCCGTTTACGCTTTTTGTATACCTTACGAGGGATATTCAGCTAATTGTCAGGTTTAAAGGCCTGACTCTCATCGATTACTTTTGAAACCAATTCTAACTTGAGCTAAACACGCTTTCTACTCTCATGTCGACTATATATCGACATTTCATTTCTTACGCTAACTTGTATGTCAACATGGAGTCGACTTTATATTGTTTGAGCATATCAATTAAAGAATGATCACGATAGATAAAAAAAAAAAAGAAAACGGTCAGGAGTGCCAAGGGCTAAGGTCCCCTGTCTGGAAGAGTTATGCAAAAATTTTGAATATTTTTTTTATCTCCGTTTTTTGTCGTGAACAAGAAAAGCATTTAGTATAGCGAACAGTTTAATACGTTAATGTAAACGTAGCAGTGACTGTGGGCGTCAAATACGTTTTCCATGAGTGTGAACTTTGAAAGGCATTGTTTTTGTTTTGACATATTTAGAAATTTAACACTGAACTTTAATTTTGTCATCTATTCGCAATAATGCGGTGAAATGTTTTTATGTTTTTGAAAAATTAATTTTTAAACTATTCGGAATAAGGCGGTGCACTTTTATAAGTCCATGCTTTAAGGAGCCTATTAAAAATTCATTGTATGTGCAATACAATTATCCTAGTAATCGTTTTTAGTATACATCTTCAGTACATACACGGATGTATACGCCATTCTTGTGTCTCAACTTCCAAAGTTTTCCAAAGAAAATTAGCAGACCATATGACAAGCTACGCCCTGAAAGCGCTGTGCCTTTGGAAAGTGTACGGCAGTCGAAGTTCACTTTCAGCCATTAGCAAGTTCCGCAGTTGTATTTGAACAAGATGAGCACAAAACATGAGTTGAATGGATTTCTGTTGATTGCAGATGTTGCTACATTTTCATGAATGGTGCTGATGTGGATGGGCGCTGAATTGCCACTGTCACATGATTAATGTACGCGACATGATAGAAACTTTTGCAAAAAAAAAAAGATTTTTGTTGTTATTTTTTTTTTTTATGTTTTATTTATTTATTTTTTTTGTTTGGTTTTTTTGCTTTTGTTTTCGTGGATAACTAACGAAAAGTGAACGGAAACCTTTTGGAGTGTTAGTGTATAGCTTTTTATGCTGGGAAATGACAAGCAATTCCGAGATAATGGTTGCATTGGTAGTAGTTTAGTGGCTGCAATGCTCATCCATGCCTCTGCATCACTGCTCGGCTTGTGTGTATATGTGGAAATTTGCAACTGAAGAAGAGATGATGAGCGCTATTGTTGTTGATGGTTTTTACTATAGTTTCCTTTTATGCACATATATTGGTGGGTGCTTGCATCATAATCGTAGTGAGCTCGATAAGAATTTAAGATTCAAAGTGCATGCCTGCAACTAAAATTTATGTAAGCAATGTTCATTACATATGTGACTGTGCGTAGTTCATTTATTTATATGCATTTATGTATGCATGCAAGCTTGAGAATGCATATGAATTTGTGGTACAGTTTTATGAGAGACTTTATTTTATCGTAATTCTCCAAGTGTTTGAGTGTTTGAGTGTTGAGTGTTGAGTGTTGAGGGTTATTTTAACAATAGGGTCATGTGCTTGCTATTTTTCTTTATGCTATGCTTCTTTTAATCGCATGTTATCTTTGGCTATACGGCAAGTGACAGCTTTTGTAGGTTGCTGGGTGGTGGGTGGAGCTATTTCACGGTATAATAATAACATATAACTAACATCTTGAATTTATTTAAGAGTTTGGCCTATGGCCTTATTATTATTGTTGCTATTGTCGCTGCATGCTTTGTTTACGCTTTTTAGGTCACACATTGCTGCAAATTGCTAATAACTGTAACTAAAATCGCAACTAGGCTGTAAAAAAGAAATTTCTTTTACTTTAAAAACTTCCTCAAATCCATTTCTTTAATTTACATCATTAAATATGTAAATAAATCCTACTCAAGTTTTATATATATTTTCTTTACGTAAAAATATATAAAAAGAAAAAAAATTGAAATCGTGCTGTGCTTAAATACGTCTAAGAAATTTCGTCTGTTTATGTGTATATTTTTTTTTTTTTGTTTATTTCATTTTTGTAAACAAAAATATTTTTTGGTTTAAATGCCATGTTTAGGAAGCGTATTGTTATAGCTGTTGTCAGTGTTCAAATAGATTTTCTCTCACCATTCTTTGTGTCTGCAAACATCCATGACACAATTTAAAAGTTTTAGCTTTCATGCAACATTTGTTGATATGAATGGCTTCGTCTCTATGCAGCTGTGTGCTGTTAATAAATTTTTATTTATGTTAACATTTTACGTCATTGGGCATGTATATATATATATATATATATATATGTGCGTGTGTTTGTGTATAGTATAAACTTTCGGAACAATTGTCATTATTATTTGGTTGTTGCTCTTAGTGCGGTATTGCTTATATTTTCATAGGTACTGTAGCGAAAAATGGAAGTACACCTGCTTTGTCTAAGAGTATGCAACAATAACATTGATATTCGTCCTATGAGACATATATCGACTATTCCGATTTAGCATAGGATTACGAAACTGCGTGTGTTCATCTGCCTGTGAATTGAAAGAAAAAGTTCCAGGCAAGTTCCTCATATAAATAAGTGTATTTTCTCATTCCCTCTCACACTGCTCCCATTATTCTTCTGCCGACTTCTTCCTTTACTTTGCCGCTACTTTACCTTGTTTGCACAGCACATTTAACTAAAATACAAACTTGTGGTTTATCGGCTACGTGCCGGACATTCTAACCACTAAACTACACGGTAGTCAATTTTTTGAGCCGATTTAATTGTGTCTGTTGCGTGTCTCTGCGGCTGGGGTTGCATCATGCGATTAGCACGTGATAAGTCGAGAGGCTTTTGGTAAAGTAAATGTATTTGTAGTTCGCATCTTTGTGTCGGTTAGGTCTTTGATGTCTAATCCATACACCTGCGTATGCTTATATTATCAGATGGAAAGTTCGCTCTGGGCACTTTATAAACATTTAGGCCGGTCGTTCACTACCATCTTATTGTTGATATGATGGGCTCCCCATGTTCACATCAACGAGTCTTTCGCATCTTATTTTTCTGCCTTTTCAGCATTTTATGTAAAATGTTTTGTTTATTTTCCTATAATTCCATGTGCTAAGATTTCAAAATCTATTTAGTTTAGTTTACATTTTCAATTGGATACTAGAGAAGCTTTTTAAATTTTTTTAGATTCTTGTTTATATGTTGACGAAAATAATGGGCTATTGCGAAGCCTTAAACAAAACAAACATTTTTCCTTTTTCGCCGCGGATCTAAAATAATAATAAATCTCCAACTTGTGGCTTTTACTTTCAATTTGTATTTGTGTACGCGATATATAAGAGAACGTCTTATGAAGTCCTTCAAGGAACAACAATCTGACTTAATCTCATACTTTTACAATTGAACCATTTACGATCTGCAAACCTGATGTGAGTATAATTTGTGTATATACATATACACACGCATATATAATAACATCTATATAAGAAAATTATAATCCGTAAGAATAATAATAAATTTTGGATATTCCGATACTAAATCCAATTTTTTCTTAAAACGGAAAACTATTGAAATCCTGATAAGGAAGTTCTCTGATCAATTAGTAAAAAATTAACATTCAAAAATTTTAAGGCAGAATAAGGATCGAGCAAAAAAGAGATCAGCAATCACCTTTTAGTACTTGTCACTTACAGCGTACACAAAAGCGCTCAGTGCTAGGTATAAGACTTTGTTGTTTCTGCGTTAAACTCCCTTGTCATCGATAATTTACAGTCAATTGTTCAATTATTCAGTAAAGTACGAAACGAAAACATTATAGTGGGATATATAGTGGGAAGTGGTCAAAAAAGCCATTCGATCTGAGTCATTTATAAGAGTTTTCGTCTTTGAGCAGAAACACACCAGTAGACCAAAGCTCATTAAAACATTACAAAAATTGCTGACCCTAGGTTGAACAAAAGAGAAGAGAGGAGGCGGACATATGGACATGCTGACACACAAGCTTAAATAAATTAAAAAAATGGTTCTAAATTAATCGATATAATTAATCTCAAGTCTTTCTTGATCATCTTGATCTTAATCATGTAAAAGCTTAGCCTTGTGAACGCACTTCGCCTGATTTGAGATTTCCTTCGTACCTTTTTCCTTCTCTCGCCTCAAACTCCTCCCAAAGATAGCAATACAACTAACTAATTCAAGGCGAATATAATGATGAATCCTTGTCTATGAGTTGTTGGGCTGGTTATATGTTCGGACGTTTGAGCATCATTTGAAGAAGTAACGACATTTCTTTAAGAGTAAGAACTTGTGCTAAAATTGCAATGACTTTGTATGGTTTGTCAAGAACACTTTAGTTTATCTGAGGATATGTCTCATGTCTATCATAGGCCAACTGTCTGTTGCTTCATTTGTTCGAAAGTTGCTGGAGCTTTCCACTTGACAGAAATTGCTACAAAGAAATATTTTTTCCAACAATTTATGAAAAATGGAAAATTTATCAACGTGAACGAAAGCAGTACATGGATGCGCTGGACCTATTGGAAAAAATAAAATTAAGCAAAAACTGCTGAAAAATGCTAACAAAAATTTGTTTAAATTTGTCAAAGCTAATGACTTTTTATTATGATTAATTATGTACGAGATAAATGTACGTGATGTCCTTTAAAAGAGTTAGTTGCGTTGTCCATAACGAGCCATGTGTTTTTCCGCATTCTCCGTTTATTATTTTTATCATTTAAGCATTTTTTCCATATCGTGCCTGCTGAAATTTTCCGGCAGTTTTTAAACTGCCATAAATAATAACAATGATTACGAAGAGGACATCATTTTGCGTGTATTATTCAATGATAATTAACATAATTTAATGAAATAAATATAAAAATGTTTCTCTTATCTATAAATGGAAAAACACATACAGTCACATTATTAACGTTTAAAATATTATATAAAAACATCAGAATTAATGAATAATTTCCGAAAAGTAAAATGAATTTATTATCCATTTCAATTATTTTACGATAATTCATAAAGTGAAAGCAAAACTATATTTAAGGAAGCATTTGAAAATTAAGGCGAACCAATAAGGTGAGCAAATATTACGTGCAGTTGAGCTCTACAATAAGTTAATTAATTGAACAAAAATTGGTAATCACTTTAAACTAAATTGTGGTTACTCTTCATCTCCGGAATATATATACAAATTGTCGAAATTTGTTTTTGCTCATAATCTTATGCTCAAATGTATGCATTCAACCTTTAATTGTGCATTCTCTTGTGCACCTCCAGAACATATATACAAATTGTCAAAATTTGTGTCCGGTCACAATTTTGTATAAATTCTCTTCATTTCCATTACAGAGTTTGTGCCGTATTACTTTCATCGTATATTTCACATATGTACTACGTATTGTGGTGCACAAATTCTTAACTATTAAGTCGCTAAGATCCTTCTTTTCCCTTTCATTCTCCTCGCTCATGAATTATGCAACCAGTCAGCCCCTAATTAGCTGTCGAAGAATAAACCACATCGGGATAATTTTAAGCAAATCGTCAAAGCGGCGACCGTGACAAAATTTGCGCTTTGTCCATTAACTACGAATTTGGCAGTGCATCTCCGCTGCATATTTGTCTTACTTTCACTGAGAAGTAAATTCCACGTCAGACACAGTGAGCAAAGGTTTGTTTTTTGTTTCAATTTTTTAGAACTTTAAAAACTCGGTTATAAGTGACACATGTTGGGCTTATCAGCCGGTCAATAGACGGCATTCGATTCTGTGGCTATGCGAAGACATTCCTTGCCGGAATTCAAAGTTAATGGTTGTCGAAGATGGTGGTCATGTTGGAATAGTGTTTAAAGAATTCTTAGAATAACAAAATCTATTATAGTTTAACCCAAAGGGGAAGACAAAAAAAAAACCCATAACGATGCAATAAAAGTCGTTTTTTTGACTCACTGTGGTATGACAATCGAGAACACATTGATCGTATTCAAAACATGTGTAACGCAAAACATGTTTGCATTCTACAGCAATTACTTACTTACGAATCAACATTAAGAAGATTGTATTCCTACATAAGCGAATTCTGTTATCTCAAACTAACGCGCAATAATTGCAAAGTCTTTCTTTGGCTGCATCTTTGTCGATCAGAATTGCTTTTCTGCGCTGGTATTGTCCATATTGATGTTAAAAATTTCGATAGGATGTGGAAACTTCTCGGATCCAATGCTATATAAGTCTTTCTATGAATAGTAAGTCTTTACCTGGCACGAAAGTCTCACTTTTTATATGTCATGATAAAAAGTGACCCATAATAGTAATATGGCATAAAAATTAACTATATTCGGTTTGGGGTGGGTTGATCTATTTTTTGACGTGCACTCTATATAAGAAAATAAATCTTTATATGTCGAAAAGACGTAATTTTTGAACATAACTTTATTTATATCAAATTTGAACAATGGAAGTCTTCTTTGGGGACACAACAACTGACAATGATTTTTTACACCAAGAAAAATCCTATAAGCTGTATAAAGTTTCCACGACATCATATATCTGGTTACTAGGAATGAAAGGATGAATGTAATGTATGTTATCTTCGATGACGTTTCCAAAAATCATTCACAAATGTCAAGGCATTCGCTTTTATAGCTGGTTACGAATCAAGTTTTCGGCGATACTCATAATGGCTATTCTTCTCACGAAAGCTCTATTATATCTGATGATATGGAAGCTTCAGGATATATGTTTTTATTTCAATCGCCCAAACTGTCGTTATATGGTAGACTAATGTCAGGGAGTTTTCCTCGCCGGAATAAAGGGTCCTCTTAAGAGATTTATTGATACTTGCAGCTCGAATTTGCTGCGTTACTTGTGGTCCTTACTTCAGAATGGTTGCTCTTTGACCTCTATACATGAAATCACTTAATTTCTTGTTTATTTCACGACTTTACTTCATTCGAGATTAAATAACCGGAGTTGAGATATTTTTTGCAATCAAATCAAAGAAATTTTTATTCACACTGTAGAATATTAAGAAGCAATGAGTGATATAACACAAACACCCTCCAAAACAAGGTCCACTTTATGACAAATTAAACTAGTGCGCGTTACCGACACGTCTGTCTTCTGTCTGTTTCAAATTGCGAGAAAGAGACAGCCGGATGTCTCAAACAATCAAGAACAAGATGGCTCACAAAATTGAAAGCGGCTCTCCCGGCTTCTCGGAGCTAGCATTCATAATCTTGCCGGATCTCAGTTGAAATCAGACGGGTTGCAACTCTTAATTCTAGCTTACCACTATTTTGGTTTACTTAACTCAATCTTAGTCCTAGTACTTAGTACCTCGCACCCGTATGAGGGCAAAACGAGACTTTGCCTTTGCCACCTGACACTAATCTGGCCCATTGATGCCATCCGTTCTTTTGTTTTGGCAATTTTTTGGTGCGCTTATCATTTCGCTTCTGCCCGTAATGAAAAAGTAGGAAAACCTTGGGGCGCGCCATAAAAAATGTTGGTAAAATGTCTGCAACAAGGAACTATAAGATTAAGCATAAAACTGAATTTATTTAATATCTTTCGAGCATTTGTTTTTTGTGTGGCGGTTTAGAAATAATAATTCTTTTCATTTCTTTCCATCCGTTTCAGATTTTAATTAAAACTCGAATAAAATGGTAAGTTGCTTAATTAAAAATGCTTTTTATTCCCGGCTTTTTCTTCTCGTCTTATTTTAATTAGAAATTCAAAATTAACTGCATGCATTTGAGAGATCGCATACTGAAGTGTTAGCTTCTCTTGACCAAATGTAACACATTTTTCCACTTTATTTGCAATTCAAAGAGAAATTTTCCTCTTTTTGTTTCTTAATCGTATTATCCCTCTGCCAACTTCATTTACATGGAGAATATGACAGAGTGTACTTACATACATACGTATCTGCAATAGGACTAACATTAACGTATAACCTAAAGGGAAACTTGTTGTAAAGTGCAGAACGCAGAGGGAGCCGCAAAGAGGGAGAAATGAAGAGATTCAACGAGAAATAGCAAACCTTTCGTCATCCTCGAGCCACCACAGGCAATTACCTGCGATGTAGAGACAGAGAAGAGATTTCTATTGCTAACTATTGTCTAAAGGGAAGTAGGTCAGAAAAGCATCCTTTACCTACATACATATACACATACATACATACGTACATGGCAACATTTTCAGTTTATTGTTTTATGAATACTGAAATGAAAATTATAAGTTAAGCACTTTTCAAGCGTTTTGTGCACGCCTGCAGCATTTTTTCATTTTTACCACAGTAATTGTCATTGTTTCGTTTCACTGAGTAAAATGGTAAATAAGCAAAAGTAAATAATTGATTGGAAAAAATTTACAAAATTCACAGCATTCACTATTCTCCCCGTTACTTGTGTCGCACAGGGCATATTAACTTTGTGCGGATTTATGTAACACTTCAGAAGGAGGAGAAGGAGAAGGAGACTCACCTTTCTTCTTATATCGATTGTGTCGGAATCATATTCTAAGTTAATGCGTAGGTTTGATGCCCATCCATGTTTTATTAAGTCGATCATACGAGTCGCAATTTGCGAGATTTTTTGACAAAATTTGGTCCAGTGGTGTGTTCTGGCCCAAGAAAGTTAGATAGTTAGTCCTAATGCTCTACTTTTAAGAGTCTAATGTATTCGACTGTTATTTCAGTGCAGCTGAACCGCATGTATAAATAAGTAAACAAGCAAAGAAAAGAGAACAAACACCTTTGAATGTGAATTGGATATCGATAGAACCCATTTTTACAACGTCTCCTTTCCTTAAAGAATTTTTTAAATTAAATTTTTACTTTTTATTTTGCCATATAAAATAAATGCAGAACACTTGAAACGGTTAAGCCTCCCTTGGAGTGTTTGAACCCACTCCCTTACGGAGCTTTTCACAGAAAACTACGCTTCCGTATAGCAAGGAAATCGAACTTTAGGCGAACTTTAAAGCGAAATTGTTCCAGGATAGCGCTTTGGTGCCCAAGTATCGTGTGGTATGCCTGGACTACATGAGTTCATGTTTGAAGCCTCTTTCCGTATAGGGGCAAAAGGGACCTTTTATGTGGCAATGAAGTCTTTTATGTCTGAAAAAGTTGTTCTTAACAAAAAAAAAAATCAATTTTACCAAATTTGGAGCAGGTGCAGGCTTTGCAGTTACTCCTACAGGAGGATTCCTACGAAAAGCAAACATTCGCATTCGCACGAAAATAAGTGAAGTGTCGTAGAGCATTCAAGGGTTGGCTTAGCTCAACTGCTATTTTTACTTGTTCCACTTTGTTTTTCATTACGCATATTTATATTTATAGCAAATATTTGCATTATTGAACTTTATTTTCAATATCAATGTTTTAATTTTATTAAAACAACCAACAATTAAAATTTTATTGAAAAATAAATTGAAAGCTTTCATTTTAAAGGAAATTTCTTAAACACAATTGAATCGAAAAAATTACGGAAAAAGAGCAGTCCTCACCCTAAAACGATAGGGGAAAGCGTATGCAGTGATTGCTGGGCAAAAATGAATATTATAGAGTGCAGGTCTTCCAATTAGTTCCTACAAACATTCTATAGGTAAAAAAATAAATTACAAAGCAAATAATTTACTTATAATTTGTAAGGAATCTTTAACTGCCTTAAGGGAATGCTCAAAAACTCCAAAGGTATTTTGGCTGATCAGATAACAGATCGTGACCCAGCACAAGCAATCCATTCCCACTGCACTTCACTGAATTTCATATCACATAACACATTTCCATTGCAAAGGTGAACTAGTTTTGACCGACTAGCACGGGGAAATTCCTAACCAAATTTATGTCACTTTTAAATGCCAAATCCCATACCAAAGCTTCCAAGTTGGCCTCTTGTCAATTTGAAATTCATCAAGTTGCAAGGGCTTTATAATCCACATCCAGGGCTTTATATTCCATCCACTCGCCCCAGGTCCGCGCTAGCGGTTTTTCGGAGACTTACGTTCGGGCCCGTATAATAAATACGCACAAAGCGTTAAATTGTTATCGAGAGTGTTGAGTAAATAGGGTATGAAAACTGATCATACATTTGAAAAATTGAGTATCTTTACCTATAAACCTTTAGTTGAATACGCTGCCACTAGGTTGCGAACCTTTTCTATCGCCTTCTTTTTCCTCCCTTCTTTTGGTCGTAAGAGACTCAAAATTGGTGTGGACTGGCAGCAATCTTCACAGTGGGTAAGCTATATAACTTATAGCAGATACTGACTTGATATTCTGTAAAACTATTAACAACGATCCACTGGCTATGCTTCGTTTATAAAGCCGTCCATTTTCAATAAAATCCTGCATTCCAATTCCCTGTAGAAAAACTTGGTCTAAAATGTCCTCTTTGATTTGAGACGAAGTATCAAAGTTCGTTCAAAGTTCGTATCTCTGTAACTTGAAGATTCGCATTCGAAGCGTGAGTGTTTAGCCCTAGGAGCATTTTGAAATACCTGGAGAATATAATATCGTTAAGTGTTTAACTTTTACTAGACTAACCATGTAGTCCATCTTTTTATACCCTACACTACATTTGGTGGAAGGGTATATTAAGTTTGTGCGGATGAAGGACTTGAGAGTCATCTTTTATTATACCAATCGATTCAGAAGTATTTTCTGAGTCGATATAAGCCTGTCTGTCCGTATGTCTCTACGTCTTGTTTTCTTCTGTTCAAGCTATAGGCGAAAAGTTTTGAGATATTTTTATGGAATCTGGTGCACGGACGTGCTTTTTCTTCCAAGGACGGACGCCGCTGAAAATGGTTCGGACCAGACCACTTTTTCGACCACCTCCCATATAAGGCCTTATTATTTATTTTTAAAAGTCGGTATATGAATACCTCTAGGATGGTGTAGGCAATTTAAGGAGGGGACGTTGCCCACTATAGTATTTTTACTCGTATAAAAAATTATGTCAACAGTTTAAGCTGCTAATGCTCGTCCCACTTCAGTTCTAGAATTTGTTTCTCTGGCCTAATAAATGAATTATGACAATATTAGTACCAGGTAACAATGTGACTAACGTCTCAACGATAGCCTTTTTTAGGCCGCAATCCAGCACGCTCTGAGCAAGCTATTATTAATTAAATATTAATAAATATCAAAAGCGGTTTATGGAAAACTAACTGACGTATCTACTTATGGGAACTGCCAACTAACTATATCTACGTCTATGAAAATGTAAAAATGAAATAATTTTGCTTTCAATTTTCTCATTAACGGTCTTACGGATAAATTGAAAAATGCGCACTCATTTGTATGCTGTAAGCTAACCTTAAATGTTGTTTATGTAACTAATTGCTTAGCTATTTATCTTTATGTTTGTGTTTTGTTTTAGTGAATGTAACGCAATTTTTTTAATGAATTAACTTTTTCCGATTGCTTACGTGCGTTAATCTTTTATTTATCATATTTAACATTTTCTCCGGTTATGTCACATTCTGCGCAAGATTAGTTTCATATAAAAAAAAAAAAAAAAATAAAAAAACTCAAAATGCTTAAATAAAATTTAAGAAATTGCATAATTTTTATATTTGATGAGCGGAATGGATAAAACAAACGATGTTAGATAAAAGAAAATCACTCAAGAAATGTGTCGGTAAGAGAAACTATAGACGACCAAAAGAAAAAAAATGTGTAAATATTCGTTGCATAAATTCATTGCCTAATTAACGGTAGTTGGTCCAAATGCTCTTGGGAGGCTGGAAATCATCCATTTAAACTATTTTGACGATATTTTCTTACGAATTACGAAAGAGAGCTTAAGTTCGATATTTGTATGGCGTCATATATGACCAAAACTTGTTTGCACTTGACTTAAAAAGCATACTCCGTCTACTCCTTCCCATCACCATACTGTTATTTAGGTAAATATAATCTACGCATATTTAAACTTAAATTAAACATTTACGTGAAAATTATATTAAAAATTGTTTATAAATTTATACTCACCACTGAAGGTTGACTTGTGTGTGTATGTCATTTTATTTGCATTCTAACATTTGTGTAAATTGCGGAAGAGAAACAACTTAAGCGTACATATATTTATGGTTCCAAGCATACGAGTACGCTCGGTCTTTCTTTGCTAGAATCTTAACGATCTCAACAGTTAACGTTACACGTTACCGCGTGGATCAATTTGACGTTTCTTAACTTTTGAACTTCAAAAAAACCACCCATCACCGAAGGTTGAGGGATATACTTATTTTCTCAAAACGTTTGCGCTTCAGAGACTGCACAAAGTGTATATATTTTTGATCAGCGTCCAACTCTGAATCGATTTAAACATGCTCGTCTGTCTGGCTGCTTGCGTAATGTGTAGTATGTAATGTTATTTTCGGCACATTTATATCGCCTAAAAGCAAGCTTCAACGACTCCATAAAATGAAATTTGGAATGCACTTAAAATGTCATTCCGTTTGTCTGTCCGTCATTCCGACTACCCAGTCATGTAGTATATGTGGTAACTCCGTTCTCCTCTCTCTCTTCGAATGAGCTAAGTTTTTCATAGGATACGCCTATAACGCCACGCACCTGTACGATGAAACCTTTTATTTTGGAAAAAAAATTCAACCTCGCACTCTCCCTATGATATGGAAGCGTGAAAATTTAGTTCTCTTGCTTTGTTTCCTCGTTTTAGGACAACGGTGATGGGTCGCACTTATTTTTTAACCTCGACTTATTAACAGCAAATTTTATTTCCTATGCTCATTTCTTCCATCATAGCGGTGGGTCATATTTTACCCTTTTGGTGAAAAGTGTTGTATCCACAAGGTCGATAGTGACCAGCTGAAGAATTCCATCCATCTACAATGTAGCAGTTCAATTGCCAGGATAAGCAAAAAAAAAATCGTAAAACAGTTAAAATTTCAAAATATTATCGTCAATAACTTGCGTTCAGATATGTAGGATATTGTCCACTGGGGCATGAGGCATATAACTTCGGTGAAGCAAAATTTCAACTTCAAAGAAAAGCTTTACAGGTTTCACTTCTAACGTACATATAACAGCAAACGGATAAACTGAAGGGGGTTGGGGCCCAAGAATTGTTTCGGAATCAAGTGAACTCATGGATACTTATTCAAGCTGAGTATAACTTTCGTTTTTTCATGTGAACTTGAATTAAGTTTATCAAAATAATTTTAAATTTAAACTCCATGTCAGATATCTGTTAGGGGTAGAAACTCAAGAAATGTTGTTCCTGGTGTTGAGAGATATTGCCTTAAAAATAATCTTTCATTTGAATGAAATTAACTCTTAAATATTTATTACTGAAAACGAAAAATTAATTTCCAAATATTTGGTTTTATTTTTGCAGTAATTTTTTTAATTTAATTTTAAATCCTTTCTTAGCTCTTATGCAAGCTAGTCTCTTATAGTCTACTTTCAAACTTGTAGATTCACTTGACTCCAGTTGATAGTTTAAGAAAAGTTTAACTAATATTAACTTTATGACTAATTTAATTAAATGTTGAGCTGCAAAAGAATCATTTAAATGTGTAAGTAAGTATGTAAATTAAATTATGAAAGTATAGAACCACTTACCCACACAGATTTGTGCACCAAAACCGAAACCAATAAATATTTCAGCCTTTTCACCGCTTTTATTCTCCACAAAACGTTGTGGCTTATAGCTTAAGGGATTAACGTAATATTTCTCATCATGCTGTATGGCCATTAAGGGTATAATCATAGTGTCGCCATCTCGCATAGTCAGTTTCGTTCCGGGTAATTTAAAGTCCTTGCAACATTGACGTTCAATTAGTGGAACTGAAGGATATTTACGCGTCGTCTCTACAAAGAAACTTAAATTGAAATACTTTTATACGTTAAAATTTATCAAAGTATGTGTGTGTACATTACCTTGTATACATAAATCCATAAATTTGAGATTTTGTAAATTTTCATAATTCACACAAGTGTTGCAATTGGTTTTTGTTAACTCAAATGTTTCAAGCTCTTGCATAATCTTTTGTCGTATGTCATCGTCTTTTAAAATTTCATATAATGTAAATGTGGCTGTGACGGCCATGCTTTCATAGCCCATGTCAAACAGGTGTTCAACGATCCGTGTCAGTTTGGAGAGGGAGAGAAATTTCTCTTTAATTCCATAATCTTTTTTAAGGCACCAAGTGAACTTTTCATTATATTCAATATTGTCTCCATTACGTAACTTTAATAACATTTGCAAAATATCCTTACGTATTAGGCCACTTTGCTCACGTTGTTGCACGTTTTCATTAAGCATTTCCCGTAAGGTTATCGACGAATTTTGCCGTAAAAAGCTACAAATATAATGATGCCTGTGGTTTATATATAATATACATAATATGCATATATGCACACACACGTGTATACACACATAAATGTGCAAAAAGTATTCGACATATTGATAGCACGAGGGATTGCGGGTCATAGTTAGTATAGGTTTAATCCTTTCACTATCGTTGTGTATGTGTAAATCATTTTTGTATTGCAAGGCAAGGTAGGGCGCTACTTTTCACAAAACTCGATAATAATTTATAATATTTTTCTGCTCAGATCTTTCAGATCAGAGAAATAAATTCAAAAACTAAAGTCTTAAGCTACTAGCATCTAAAACTACCGGCTTCATTAAAAATCTAGCGCAGTTAAGATTTGAACCCGTGACCATTGAGTTGCTAGTCGAGATCCCTCGCCTACCCGGCACCGAAAGTACTACTTCCTTTGCTTTTTTTCTGACATATCTTCTATACAAAAAGCCCTATCTTGTCTTATGGCTTCGCTATGGTTTCAATCACACATTACCAGAAGGTGTCAGACTAAAAGAAAAATCGATTTTTCGATCGACTGCTACATAACCGGATGCAATGTGTCTAGTCTGAAATAACAGTTCCCGTTTGCGAGTCTATGCCAAAACGGGTCTACAATGAATGAGAATTGGATGAACTGCGGGAATAATGTGTGAAAAAAAAAGGTAGAAAAGGGCAGCTTCACGATCCTCGAAGTCTCTTGAAATGGGCGCGAACTTGCACTGTTTCAACAGTTAGAGCGATTGCTTAGCAATGGGGAGTTAGGTGAAGGCAAGTGAGAACGACTACTTAGGGCACTGCACAACACTTTGGCAGAGAATATTGCATTAATTTAGTCACTGTCCTCCCTAATAGATTGAATAGATTTCATAGAGTAACGTGATGCTCCAGTTTAAAGTTTATGGAGTTTGTTTAAAAGAGAATTTTAGAAACAAGAAAGTAAAGAATGTTCCCGCTTCTGTCTTGGACGTCTAGACTCATAAAAGGTTTTAAGGGAAAAAGCCGAGTAGCGTACTTTCTCTTGATTTACTCTCCAATAGCCAAATTACTCTTTCAAAGCTAGTTAACTAAGTCGAGTTCCTATAAAAGGAACTAAGATTTCGTTCCTTCCATAGTGTCTTACAGTAATCACTAATCCCAAAGTGCCGACATGTCATGTAATGAAGTCACGCGACATACGTGGGTATAATATATTGTCTCTACTCCCAAAATTTTAGAAGACTGTATATGGACTTTGAACAATCTATGCTTTCGTAGGTTTTCCTTCCCGCCCTCATCTAAACTCATACGAATATATTTATTATGCCCAGCATAATTTTAACACTTACAAATTATATGCTCTTGTATTACGAAGCTTTTCATTGACATATTGCTTGAAGACATTATCAGTTTGTTTAAAATGATCAATCTCTGATCCGTAGATTAAATTTGCGAGAACATTTATTACGAATCTGAAAAAAGAAAGAAAAGCAACAACAAAATAAACAAAACAAAAAAAAAAAAATAATAATAAATGAATTTCAATAAACAACATCACCGTCTCTTACGTGCTTATTAAATATTGTGCATCCACCTCGATGACCTTATCATCTTGACGCCATCGATCATTTAAATAATTTAATAAATTGTTGCCAACTTTTTCAATATGTGGCAACATATTTTCCAGCTGATTCTTACAAAATATCGGTGACAATTTCTCCAATAAATTGTATTTACGATAATTACGCGAATAATCCCATTTTGTGTTTGTAAAATGATGGGCGCCAGCAGTTTTCATTATAGAATTGGCAAAGGACAAATCTCTTACTAGAAGGCATGGCTTCAAGCGACAATAAATGCCAACAAAAGGTTGCGAACGAAAACGCCGATAATCGGCATTAATTGCTTTAACGTATTGTAACTCGCGACGGATAATTTGTCTAAAAAAATCCCAATAAAGAAAGGTTTTCTCTTGGGGGAAACGTCTACGTTTCCAATAGCTGAACACATGATGCACCGCAAGCAATATTAACGTATAACAAATTATGTGCACGAGCAACCACATCTTCGGTTTAAATCTGTTTTGGAACTAAATTTAGATTAAAGCAAAGTTAAAACATTGCCCGACATTTGAGCACGTTATTGTGATCGAAAGGAATAACAGCATAAATCGAAATATCACAAACTTGAAAATTTTACGCTACAAAACAAAAAAGAAGTAAATAAATAAATAAATGCATAAATAAAAGGCGGAATTAAACAAAAATCCATATCACGTTTTAATCTGATGCGACAATGCTTGCATTACAGTTTAAGAGAGAAAGGTTTTTATTTTTATTACGTGATGTTACGGTGCAAAATTAAAAATTGCTTCTGCAAAGAAACCACTTATACTGTTTTGCCTTTTAAAATTCGGTTGAAACATTATCTTCACATTATGACAAAAAACAAAAAAAAAAACAAAACGAAAGTAAGCTCTCACATTTGTCTTAATCGTCTAGCATCTATCTCATGCGAAATACTTGCACTTATGTATGGCCCAAGTTTCAGACGCTCGTCGTCTGCAATGTTTTTTTTTTTTTTTTTTTTACATGTTTTTTGGTTTAATGAGGTTTTTACCTATTCTCCAACTTTTTTTTATTATTATTATTATTAATTCATCAGCTGAGAACACTTTGCTTTGATGTATGTAAATACAAGTAGCGTTAATCTAACGCATTGCAAATCTACTTTTTTAAAGGGTCAAATTTAAGCAACGAGAGGGAGAGATATATGTGGTAAGCCGAGCCGAGTGAATTTGCAAAATATTTCATCATCGACGCTAAAAGAGGGAACCGAACTTCGCATTACCGAGCTTATTAAGTTTGTTAACCTAAGGTTAGGGGACCGAAGGATTATACTGACAGCATAGGATTTGATAGCGTAGTGTTAAGATATTAAAGGATTTTATTGAAGTGGAGCGAATGAAGGGGTTACTTTTACGTTTAGGTAACTATTTACGGTGCAATTTACGCAGTGTTTCAGTGCTTCATGCTTTTTATTTCTTTCTAAAACTCTAAAGGAATTTCAAGGGTAATTCTCTGCGGAAATTTTGGAGCACACATCACAAAATGACTATCACAAAGTTGTTGTGGTACTACAGGAAATTTCTATACGTTACGCTATCAAAGGACACACAAAAGGAGCGGACAGTTTAAGGTGTTGTAAGTTCAAACAAAAATGCAGGGAAAATAGCCTCAACAGAAGTAAATGGGAACGGAACGCTTTGCATATGTGTTATTCTCACTTAACCCTTTGCACGCTTACCTTATTACATTTCCCTACCATTAACTCTTTAATTAATTTGAAAAAAAATGTTCTCAATGAAACAAAACATCGAAATATGACACATTTAGGATTTGAAAGGAAAAAAAAACATTTAATAATTTTAAATAATATAATGTCGAGTCTAGCCCGGCATAGGAATGGGTGTAGGAAATACAATATCGACTTGGAAGTGGAAAGGGTTAATAACTTTGTTTATGTGTTCCTCAAGCAAAGAAAAAATGTGTGTATTATACGGTAGTCTTTGAAGCCAGAGAGGAGCACTCTCTTCTTGCTTTGTGTAAACACTAATTTTGTTCGCATTTTCATATAAATATAATACAAATAAATAAATAAAATATTTTATAATGTTTTTTACGTTTTAACAAAGTCACCGGTACTTTGAAAACAGACAGCGTTTTTATTTTTCAACAACAATCTCTTTTCATTTACACCTTTGGTGTGTTTGCATACTCACTACTGCACGGAACTGATAATTATTTCTCATGGCACTTTACTCTTAGATTTAATTTTAGCTTTACGATGTGTTAAGACATATTTAATAGGGTTCGCACGTTTCTCAATCCAAAGCTGAAAAGGAAAAAAGCGCTTATCAGCTAATCGAAATAAAAGCGCTTTGAAATAAATTTCGATTAAGAGCGAGCGAGTACTTGCGTAACTCTGTAGGCAAACTCTTTAAAATAATTGTTTATCATGTTGTTTCCTTTATTTGCTATACAGGCGACAAAGTAATTTGCGAAATTGAAAATCGAAGTCATCCTGTGCCTAAAGTCTTAAATTCCTTAATTCTTGATGTTTGTTCTTTCTCCCAAAACGCTGAAGGAGTTCAAAACTTACATTAAGAAGACAAATGATGCACTATGGAAACTACCGTGCAGGGGCAATAGTTTAAAAATAATAGGAATTCCTGCAGGTATTCCTTTTTGAGAGTTTCATATCGAGGTGCATAGCTTTGGAATAATATTTAGTTTCAGTTTTTTTTGAACGTCTATTACGTCTTTATAAATACTATAAAATCACTATCAAAGATACTTTTTTCATCGGAGAGTTTTCGGTAGGAATGGTTGTCTGTCAACAAATATCAGCAGTCAAGCATGAAAAGACCTGCGCCACCAACTGCTGCCGCAGCAATCGATTGAGTGAAATTTGAATTTTACAGCAAATTATTTGAGGAGATGCTTGGGTGAATTTACCTCACAAGATTTTATGAGATAATGTTGAAAAAGCTAGATTGCTTTGCTGGTCAACATGTAAAGTCTCTTATTTACCCCACAAGGCAACAACGACTGGCACTGAAGAAGTCAACATAACCCGTGGTATATAATTAATTTGGTCAGAAAAGAAAATTTTAAGACTATTAACATAACATGTAAGGCTTTTGGCCCGCTCGTCCCTGAGGCGGATTACTGACGAATTATTCCACCAATTGCTTGAAAAAATACTTATAGATTGTGCTGACTGCAGCCTTAAAACTTGGCCATGAACTGACAAGTAAGAACACCGTAATGGGCCGCGACTCTCTGTTAATTACTCTACACAACCAAACATTTATTCATATAACGATTTTGCAAAATAAGCTGTTATATGGGAAGTGGTTGTAAGAGTGAGTCGATTCGAACCATTTTCAATAGCGTCGGTCCTTGGGCAAAAACACGTCGGTGTGCCAAACTTCAACAATTTACACTAAAAATTGCGACTTGTAGGTTGATCAAAAGAAGGCAAAACGGACAGACGGACATGCAGGCAGACACGCTCGGACTCAGAAAATGATTCTGAGAAACATGGGACTATATCAAGCTCTTTCGTGGCAATGAATACGTCCGCACAAACTCAATATACATCTGCACGAGAAGTTGTGTAGCGTATAAAAATAAAATATCGGAGAGATATTTAAAAAAAAAAACGGGTACTACACATAGCACACTATATCATTATATATGAAAGATATATTTAGTACGACCTCATTCCTAATAAATGAAACAATATATAAAGTTTCACTTTCAGTGATCAATGGAAAAACTCCACAAAAATATTCATTTAAATGAAAGAAAAATTTTCCAAAATCCATTTATATAGCATTTATACGTGTGTTTAAGTATTAAACAGAATCTTAAAGAAGGAAAAATTAATTTACATCAATTACGGAAAGAATGACTTTAACTAGCGATTAACATTCATTCACACACATTGTGTTATCTTAAATTTATGGAATGTGCAAGAGCAAGAGTATGAAAACATTTCAATATCGTTTTAAGTTGTTGTGCGGTTTTAAGCGTTTACAACATGTAAGCCATCATTACTTTAACTGAAAACTTTGTTAATTCTAAAGAAAATCTATTCTTCCTATTCACCTGCCATTTATGCTTTCCACACATGTTGCTCGGTACCATTAAAATGCAATTTAAATTGCATGTAATTTCTAAAGCACACGCGTTTTATTATTTTTTATGTTTTGGATCTTTGAAGCAATTCCAGTAGTGCGTTGGAAAACGATTACGAATATTACAGGTATTTATGTTAATTAGTGGCACTTTCTCAGGCTAGGTTTGTCGGTTTTACATAAAATGAACAACAATCAAGTCATTGTCTTTACGGAAACTGTTAATTACATCATTTCTCAAGTGTAGTAATCTGAGCAGTAAAATTGTTAAAAAATTTAATTTGTTTTACTACAAAGCATTTTAATAAGTGGCAAGAGTTTTTAGAAGGAAAAGAACAAAAACTCATAGGCCATTAAAACGTTAGTTATTGCGAATGGAATGCTTAGCTGGCACACTAAAGCTATTAAAGAATTAAATTTCAATTAAAATACGGTATAATAAAAAAGATATATCCTTATATATGTACATTTTCACCCACCATTCGAAGAAACTTACTTTTAAGCTGTGCTGATGTAAACAAGGCACAGTGTCAGTGGCAGTCTTTATTGAAAGCAGGTCTTCGTCAAGCTGTAGTAGGCCAACTGTGACTTCATTGCGAAGCAATGTCCTGAAAAAGATTTGCAAGCTATAGAAGACATAATCGGTTTACATTCTAAGCAATCCACTGATGTTTTTTGTATTAATGAGAAAGAGCTGACGGCATGGCGGCCATGTGTGCGTTGACAGATTCTGCTAAGGTCATCAAGCAATTCACTATGTTTTGCAAACATTACTTCGCCACGCTCAAATTTTTCTCCAGAGGAAGACCTTACCACGCTCTTATCACGGCGCAAGCATGTTCTTTTAGATAATCACGGAGACAGTTTTTTTTTTATTAGAAAATTACACGATTTTTGTACTTTGATTTTCCTATCAAAAGAAGCGAGCAGTTGAACGAATACAATATTTTTCATCTATGGTTGCCGAAAATTTTGTGGTCTCACGGCATTTCTATTAGGAGGGGTTATGTGACCAATTCGTTCAAAGACAAACCTGACCACCGACATACAAATGTAGCTTATGAAGTCCCCTGAAGTCTGAAGTGAAGAATAACTCTTTTCTTTACTTGTTTTTTTTTTTTTTTTTTGGGTTGTTGAGTAAAGTTGGACTAAGCCAATAAATTTGGGACTTATATGTCCGAAGTGCAATACTTTACTTTTTCCTTACTTGTACATAAGTGCAGGGACTGAGAAATGAACAAGATTCACAGGGATGCAGTAGCAGGCTTCATTGTATTAATGAGTGTTGACTCTCTTTTTTAAACTTTTGTTTATTTGGCTTTTCTCTCAAAGTGGCAAATTTCAATCGATGTCCTGGCACGCTGAGAGTTTTATGGCGTTTATTCAGCAATCAATATCAAACTTAAGCTGGCCCTCTGGCTGGTCTCATTTAACGTCATATCTAAATCATTGAAGCTCATGATTCCCTTGGCCGACGGAAGAAAATGATGCTTGCGGCCGACTATTGCTAGTAGTGTTCCGCTATTATTGAGTTGATATGTACTTAAAGGTTTCATTTAATTCGTTCTGGCTCAAGTTCAGATGTTTTCACTTTTTTTTTATAAACTATTCATTTATTTTTTATTTATTTATTTATTTTTTTTTGAATTGTGCTCTCTTGGCCATCAATCAAACATTTTATGAAGGAAATAAATAAATGAATTATGGCGAATTGCATTTCTTTTGAACTTGACTTTCTGATTTTTTTTTTCTGTTTTTTTTTTTGTTTGCTATAATTAAATGAAGGCTGGGTTTTTAAATTAAATTTACAAACGGCAGTATATAAAAATGCGAAATAAATCAAACGCAATATGTAAATCACCAATTAAAAGCATGACATCAGTCATCTTTATACCGACTGATATTTTGTTGTTATTGATCATTATAATGCATACGATATGAGATAACTTACCTTGAACATGAGCAGTGTCGGATGCAAATATTTGTAGGGTATTAAATGCGTATATTTTACAAACTGCTTTATATCACGGAACTGTGTTTTTTTTTTCCTTTTTTTTTTTTTGGTCAGTGAAAGAAGCCGATAATTTCATTCATTTCATTTCAATTATCACTGAGGGGAAAAAATTAAAATTTGCCTTTTATGCCTGTCATGCAAAATTCAAAATATATGTCACTTACCGCTCCCCTTAACTACTGCGAAGCCTTTGTTATCTTAATCTTCTTAATCAGTTTACAATACAGCGTTCGCTAGTCTGCGGGTTGAGTCGCAGCTTAGTCGAAAGCTTAGGATAAAATTCTTTAATAGTTCAAATTCTTCAACAGTTTATTGTGAGATTCTAAACTAAAAAAAGCCGAGAAGAGAAATTCGAAAGATTACAGTCGATAGCTTCTAACATATTGTAGATAAGGCGGTAAAATTTTGTTTCAATTATTTACTAAAATTATGTTAAAGCACAGTTTTCAACGTTTTTATGTGACATTGGACGGGTTATGGCAGGTGATCGATTGGATTGTGATTGTGTTTAAAGAGAAAGTGAAAGGGATTACAAAGAATTGTGAAGAACATAAGGAAGTTCGAGATAACAATGTTTTGAGTTGAATTCAACCGGTTTTCTCGATTCTCTCTTGCTTCGGTTTTAATAGATAAACTGGGAAATCGTCTGTTATATTCGCAATAAATCAAAACGTCGTATGTTTCGAAATGTTTTCACTCACTCATGTCACTTTTCGTTTACTTTACACATCAATTTGCACAAACTGAAATCATGTGTTCCTCAACAGTAAACATGACGATTGTCATCGTAATTATTAAGTCGTCAATATAAAGGTAACGATTTTCAGTTGAAGCTTAGAAACCCTACATTTTTTAAGAATAGGAAGAAGAAAGAAAACTAATTTTAAATTGTGTTGCCAAAGCAGGTACACACAGCAAAGGACAAAATATGAATATGAATTCGGCGATACAAGTTAGCCAAATGCTGGCAACGGCTGGACGACGTGGAGTCAATGGACAGATCAGACAGGTCAGTGTGTCCTCATTCCTAGCTTAGCTGAAGCTTCATATGCATTACTACTAGTAGCAGCGTACGCTAAATTACAAAGCGTCTCTCTTCCATCCGCGACGCAACAGAGTTAATTGAAAGACAAAATGACTGGGAAAGACCAAGCCCAAGGTCGACGCAAATCTACTGTGAAACAGTAATATCTTACTAGGCGTATACATAGTTCGTTGGTTAATATTTCACTAACCTATTGACGACTATTTTTTATCATTTTCATACTTGTACCATTTGTGGTACAAGGATACGTTAAGTTTGCCAAGGAGAGAAGGACTTGCGATACACTCATTTTTTATTATATCGATCTAAACTTGTCTATCCGTCTGTCTTCTTCTCTTGTCTTCAACGTACAGATTACTATTTTAGAGATATTATGCTGAGATTTCGACATGTTCCGAATCGGACAACTTTTCCACTGCTACCCATACCAAGCCTTATTTTGAAAAGTCGTTAAATTTGTATTAAACAAAGTGTTGCAGGGTCTTTAATGGTGGACATGGCCCACTATGTTCTTTTCACTTGTCTTTTTAAATAAATTTTAATTGACGATATCTGGAACCGCAGCGAAGATAGGAACGGAAGGGAGTAACGTTCCTAATGCGAATGTACAGTGAATCGATACAGTCAGGTGAGAAATTTGCTGTCGACGGTGCAAATCTTGTTGTGATTCGCATCTAAAAAGCTAATGCTAAAGATGAAGGAATAAAAAAAATAATTATGATGTGGCGATAATTTGCGAACTTTGGTATTATTTGTGCGATCGGAAAAAATAAGCGAACCTGATAGCCAATAAAAACCTTTACGAACCTTTATATTATTTATATAAATGCATGCTTAATGCAATAAACAGAAATAGCGTGACTTGGTTTGTTGCTATTTTTGCTTTTTACTTATTTTAAGTAAAGTTTGCGATAATATTACAACAACACTTTCGCATGTTATAAATACGTTCTGCTATTAGCTTGATGTGAAGTTTTTTCAAGGTCAAACTCAACTCTATATGTGCAGTAATTTCGAGTTATTAGGTTGCCGCATATGAACTGACAAACTTTTTTTATTAAGTAAAGCTAATCTATTTTTTTAATGCCTTTAGTTTGTTAATAGCTTCAGGGTTGTAAACAATACGCGATATATATCTTCTCAATTTATTTCCGTAAGGAGAAGACACGTGTTAAGATTGTAAGATGAAAGAACGGAACGGAAAACGCTTTGCAAAAAAAAAAAAATCTGTACGAAAGCTTAAAAAAATTTGATTATGAAAACAGGAGAGAGTCGAAAAAGCCAAAGGCAAAGGTTTCTTCCCATGTCAAATGTTTTAATTAGTAATCTTAAAACGAAACGCCATCAGGTTTGTTAGTGGAGTTAGTGGATCTGCCGGGAATGTTACCGTTTCTGATATATTCACCGTTGCATTTGGTAAGTGACTAAAGAACAAATAAAAGCTTTGTTGAATAATTTTCAAAGATGATATCGTAAGTAAAATACCTAAAAACAAAAAACGGCCATAAACCACGAGTTAATAGGTGCTCGCATGTATTTTAATAATTTTTTTACTTGAAAGAAAAATTTATTGAGAAAAATTTGTTCATCAATTTCAACAATTTTTTCCCGCTATAGTGATACCGTGTCCAACTACCGACTCATTTTCGCACTTTTCCAGTATTTCGAGACCGCGTGCCGCCCAAGTGATATTGCATGGACCGAACAAGTGGTAATCACAACCGCTACGTTGAAATAGTTCGAAATGACATTTTTAGTCAATTCGTACGGTAGCAATTTTCCCTATTTTTGGATGTTTTCCATCTCATGTAAACGCCTAGAAAGAGTTGTTTGTCTAATTGTTAAGCTATTCGAAAGTTCTTTGAGATTTGAGCTGGGTTTTCGTTCAATAAATCTTTCAATTCATTGTCTTCGAATTTTTTTAGTCTTCCAGGACGTCCTTTTGACAGCAAAATGGACAATTGAGGTATGATGTGATAGCATCACCATAAGTTTCTAAAAATGTTTATAGGACTTCGCCAGCAGATTTCTTCAAATCAAACAACAAAAGTAATGAATGACTCAAAGAAAGATCAAAATTATCGAATTAGACATCGCTGATCAAAATACATACATGCACCTAAAATCTTAATATCAGTTAGAAAAAAAGCGTCTGAAAAGTTAAATTTTACGATATTCCGTAATCTACTTCATCATGGACAAAAGTTAATTTCCTGTTATGATCAAACATTACTTCTTGCAAAGTAAAGCGCGAAAGGAAATTAGGCAAGAGGTCCGTGATATAAAACCTTTAATAAAAGATAGCTGAACTTAAGCATGCGACTAAACGCCAGCAAAGGTGAAGGTGCATGAACTTGTTCTGTCAACATCTCATATAGATGTATGTTTAATGTTCTGCACGAAAAGTTGGATCTAAAACAACTTTATACAAGTTAAGTGTCACGTTTGCTGTCAATAGGCCAGAAAGTCATTCGCATGTCCTTCGATGAGGAATTTAGAGTTTAGTTTAATGCCAATTTATCGGCGTTTTTTCCTCGTTACGTTAATATGGGTAGAAGATGAATTTAAGACCACCACAGTTACCGGCTGGATCGAAAGAATGAAGTGTGCTGGGCGAAAGTGAACCAAAGCGAGTAAAGACACAAACCTCAGGAAAGAAGGATTACGGCCAGGGTTTCCCATGTTTCATACCGAATGATCTTTATCGATGCCCTTGGAAAGGGTGCAAAGGTTGATTGAATAGTAAAAGCAAGCAGAAGAAAAACTCCCTTTCATTACGATAACGCATCATGCACTTCAAAAACCTCATTCTTTCAATTTCGTCACCACCGGCTACTATTTCTTTAGGTCTCTCAAAACACGGTGTTTTGCGTTGAACAAAGAATTCAAATGAAAAAATATGCAAAGTTTGTGAGAAATTTAGAAATCTTTCGCCTCAATGTGCCAGACTAGACCAAAATTATTTAAAAAAACGATGTTCTAGTTTATCGAAGAATTTTATTTTCCTAATTAAATGTCTATAACCTATTGTGAATTCTGATATAACAAATTTTAGATCGATATCTGCTATAGTTTATTAGTTTTTAGTAACAAAGTTTTGGGGGTTTTATGGTTATCCTAAGCTTGTCATCTATTGCGGATAAACTCCAACTTTTCAAGTTTCACTGGTGGTCGTCGGTTAAGCACGTTAGTGCGTTTCATTTAATAGTCTATTCTCTAATCAAGCTCGGAGTTTTACACAGTGAAGAATTTATGTACTGTATTACCCAACAGCATGTAAGCAAAAGGTTTACACTTGTATACTCCTGTCTTTACGTCCGTGAGATAGATTTAAAAGTAAGTTCGAAATTTTGCGATTTTGAAAATTTGAGTAAGAGAGCAGGACGTGAGATGAAGAATGTTACAAGACGATGGCAAAACCACCCGCAGTCTTCGATGATGGGTAGATTAGTATCAGTATTTCTATTAACTTCATTGTAACCATAACAACTGTTATATCGATGAAAAGAGAATATAAGGACAAAATAAAATACTTTGTTATTTTTCCTATTTTCCTTCAATAAGAAAAGAAGGAGAAATGCTTATGACATGCTAGTGCATTAATGGTTTATAACAATTTAATACAATTTCTAATCTGTGACAATTTCGATAACCAGTGTGGGTCAAAACATAAATAAATGTTCGCTATGTGCTAACGCAACAGACATTTGAGGGATTAAATTTGAAAAATATGTCTTGAGTCTTATCGTCTTTTTATCAATATTTTCTCATATTGTTCTGCGTACAATAGCCTGCCTTTCGCTATGTTTGTATCAGGAGGAGAAAAGAAAAATATATATAATGATGTCGTAAACATTCGTTATAAATACTTTGCGTTGCTTACAACGATGACCTTTTTTGTTGTTGTTTCCTAAGAGCAGAATAAAAGTCATTGAAAGCATTATTTATATGGAGTATCCCGCAGTACTTTTTATATAACAGCGCCTTACCAAAACATGTGTCCTTGCCACTTGGCAATAATATGCAGAGCTAAAAGGATCTAAGGGTGCTTGTGTCTATCGCAACAAAATCTCTTTTATTGGTCATTTAGTTCGTAGTGTATATTGTGTTAAGCCCATTCTGCTATCAGCAACTTAAGAACTTGAGCATGTAATAAATGAAAAACATGCAGGCACCACCTGTGTCGGTTATAAAAGCTTAGCAAAGTGATCGGACTTATGTTTTTATTTCTTTATGTTAAATTTTTCGCATAAAAGCTTTTAATATTTCCTCAGCTGTTATTAAATATTTTTCAAATTCAATATGTTTTCTTTTCAACGCGTCGTAAATGAAATGTCAATTATATTGTCTCAATTATTATCAATTAAATGAAGTAAACAGCGAATATGTCAAGAATTTCTGGCGACTTGCTTTTCTAATACGAGACAATGTCAATTGCAATTATTTGTTCAAGTTCAATACCTTGGGAAATTGACAGATGTTTTCAAGGTCTTTGAATATGTATTTATTTTCCCAACAGACAGAAATATTGCCTCGCTGTTTAATTCCTCGCATACATATATGTATTTGTCATGTCCTCTCTTAATAAATTATATTTTTTTCCATTATGTTTACTTACAGATGCCGTTAATGCCACCCAGACGACGTTTGGGTTCTGTTGGCGACTCAGCCCCTCCCTCGGAATCGTCTGAAGGTACTTCATCCTTAGATAACAATGAAATGATTGTTCACCCGGAATGGTCACAAGCGTCACAACATAACGCCACCACCGTAAATTCATTATTTTTGAATTCTGACGGTGATGCGGACACCTTAAGTACAGACACAGCGAGTAATACCAATTTATCTGATTATGAACGCGGTCAAGTGGAAAGTTTCTTCAGTGGTTTAGGTACCGAGATTTACGTAAGCTCTTCCTTGGCCAACTTGTACGAGGGCACAGGCAAAGAGGGTGATTGGCATTTAATTTTCACTGGTATACCGGTAATCTTGCACGATAAAGGCAATGTCCGTTCAAGAGCTCTGGCTAAAGTTACATTGGTCTTAGCCGAAAGAGGCTCTTGCTTTGCTTTATGGTCGGATCGTATCGATAACCTCTCAAATTATCGTGTAGCTGGACCGTCATTTCATACAATGTGCTTATCTACAAATCATCAACAAGTGATCGGTTTCAGCTATGATTCTACAGAATCGGCCCGAGAAATTTGGCACCAAATGGAACGCCTGATTAGCGATCCTGAAAATATAGCCCTATCGGTGCCGGGACGGAAAAATCGCAAACAAAAGCGTGCTAAACCTGCACCCTTACCACCAAAGTCACAAATATCACATCCGTGCCAATTTCATCATGTCACAAGCGTGACCAAAGAGGACAGCAATCGTTATTATAGTATGCAAGCGTTTGCTCCATTGGGTCAACGTTAAAGTAGTTGCAGACTAAATATTCAAGCGGAAGACGAAAAGAAAATCAATATTGAGCTGAAAAGTTGATTCAATTCAACTGAGCAGTAGGTTTAAAGCATACATACATACATACATACTTATTCAGATATACATACATAAAAGCATGAGGATGGTCCTTCCAACAGGCAATCATTGCAAAATATTTCGAATGTAAATTAAATTCTAAAAACTTTAAATGCAGATATTAGTGTAAGGTTTTTGTACACTCCTTCCAAGTCGGTAGCACCTTTTCATTTATTTATGTTTTTTTTGATTTCATTGTTTTATGTAAAATGTAAAGTAAAATGGCTTCTAACCTACGACATAGTGATGAACATAAGTGAATAAAAACTAAAAGCTTAACTTAATTGTGACTTCGAATGGACTTCGAATGAAGTAAGAAATGAATGCAAGCGAATTAACAAAAATTGTACGATTTTCAAACTTTTGAAAACAACCGACGCATACAGTTTGCTAACGAACGTGATCTTGAATAGAAAGTGAGAAAACGTGCTCTTTTGATAGAAATCTGAAAATTCTAAAATAAAATGTTTCCACATCCAACCCCTAGAGGACTTTGGTGTTAAGTCGTCGCCCTTTAGTTTATTTCGTATTGCAAATAAGAAAATAAAATGCAGACAATGAAGCCATGACTAGAAAAACGTTTCTATAGTTTGTAAAGGTAAAGAGAGGGCTTGCCACGGAAGAGCGAATAGTTTGTGAGTATGATAAAATAAATATAAAATGATCTTGAACAAGTTTATATATATATACATATATAAAGATTAATTAAAACGAAAAGCTATATAACGTTGGTTTCGAGTTTGGTTACCGAATTGCACACATTAGAGTCACTCGCCGTCCAATCTTACATCTACTTCATGTACGTGAATATGCATTGCATTGACTCTTGAACAGTTACAGAGTTCATTCAACATTTCAAGGACCCATCCAATTTATTGACAACTTAAAAGAAAATTTATATTCAAAAATATTTATCTGTGATATACGTAAACAAAAAAAAAAAAAAAAAATTTTTTTTTATTTAATTTTAATTTAATAATAAATGGATACAAAATGAGAAATAAATAAATAAAAATAAAAAAGTAGTATTAAGCAGAAATTTTTTAACATTTGTAATTGAAAAACTCTCTAAAATTTTTAACAAAACCATGTCATTATTAAGAAGTATTACGATCCTTGTAATACTACAACTAACACATTCTTCTCCGTTGTCCATAAAAGTGTAGTCACAAAGTGTTGTAACATACGTAATGTAATCGTCGCATCAGAAAATATGACGTTTGTAGATTAGCTGGCATTCAATTGCTATAGAGCTAATATTGCCTGAGTAATTCAATGACTCTTAACTCATTTCGAATGCTTTTGTGTTTTTTGCATTTTGCGGCTAATAATTCGCACATGTTATGTTTTCAGTTTATGCCGAGCTTCTCTCGTTTAATAGAAAACCGCATACGAAGAACTTGCAGAGAACGTATTCTCCCGTCCTTGGAATGTAATAAGAAAGTCCGTAATTTTCGAAAATCATAAATTATCGATAAAACACCGAGAAAATATTAAAACAAAAAAAAAAAAAGAAAAAGGAAATATTGCGCTTAATCGATTAAAAGCGATTGTTAAAAGAAAAGTTAATAGGAAAGGTTTTCTTACCTGTAAGTGCATATAGAATAAGTTTACAGTTTTTAATGCTTTTTGATGTCGGAGTCCTTGAAGAGAAAGGATTTCATATAAAAATGTAAACATCATTTTTATTACAAAATTTTCTTGTAAATCTAGCAATAAGAGCTTCAGAAATATCGAATAACAATCTGTTAGTGATAATAAGTAAAGAAATACAAGAATCGCAGAAATGTTGCTTTTTTGCGCGGGTCTACTAATTTTATATTATAAGTAGTGTGTTACAGTTACTGGGAATAAGTAATGAAAATCCAGTCTACGGATATCTGAAATGCAAAAGCCACTACTTGAGAATCGTAAAAACCACTACCTGGGAGCAGTAAAAGTACCCTACTTGGGACTAGTGTAACTGACTTGTGTCTTTTTTTAATTCTTTAAAAAAAATCCGGCAACACTGTTACCGAAAAGAAGAACCAGGGGTGCCTCACTCCTCCATTTATCTGATTTCGTTGTTCTATCTGCAGCTGTGGCTGTCCCAATCTACAACTCAGCGCCTTTTAACTTAGTTATGATAAATTTACGTACGTTAAGGGTCTCATGTCATTAACAGTGATATCCTAGCCACAGCTTTGAACATATAGTTACAAAGAGAAAAATCCAAGTGTAGACCAAGCGGCCTGTATAGACAAACAGTGATGACGAGCCAATTCTCTGGTAAATAAACCATGAGCACCGGCAGCTGAGCTTCTTGTCTTGGTAAAATTTTTTAGTGACCGTCAGAGATCTTTAGTCGCAGATATGGTGAAACTAGATATTATGCTGGGTATTTCCACCTCCTGGAAGTACTGGAAAGTATACTTGAAACAATTTTAAAACGAATCGGTCTTTATTCGCAAATTTGCACAACAACTTCTACACAAACGAAGCATCGTCAAGCAGTTTGGCAGGGGAAGAAAGCTTTAGACAGAAATTTTTGTGCCAATTGTATGGTTATCTTGATCTCTATGTCATAGTTACGGGGCTTTCGATTTTTTCCCTTAGGAAGATCGTAGAGATCGACTTATTCGAATGGTTAAAAATAATCAGCAGGAACGTGCACTCTTTCCGTTACTATTGTAAATATAAATTTTTTCCTTTTGTAATGATCCGTTACCGTAAGTTATTCATAGGGGACATCATAACATAACATAGAGGTGAGAAACAGCTTTGCTTTCAATCGAATAAAATTCGTAAGCTGTGCGTCATTAGGGGCTAATACCACTGTGATCGTGGCTTACTAGGAGTATATTTACATGTTAAAAAAATATATTTCGGAAGAGCATTCAAAAATGGCAGTGCGGCACCCAGTGTGTAATTAGTTCAAATTTAGTTAAAAAAAATATCACGTAATCTGTATGTCAACAGAATTTTATATAAATATTAAATTGCGCGTGATTGGCAAGTACTTGAATGAAAAAGTTCCATTTGCGGCTGGAAACATGGTAATCGCTTAACTTTTCGAAAACATCCTTCGCACTTCTATAGAGAATGTTGTTTTGAAGAGACACCAGTGGCTGCCACTGCAAAAGTCCAAGGTAATCATGTCCAACACGGAAACGCGCCAATCGAAACTAGAGCTATTTCCCAAGCCACAAATCTTTCTCGCGAAACTAAATGTAAACTTATTATTGCCACCCAGTTTGTCGGTCGTAAAAGCTATTCGCAACCCTTCAAACTTTAATAGTAACACCATTACATTACATTTATTTTGTGTACCGAGTCTTATTGGCCTCTTGGGAGATGAGC
>KK502592.1:444978-488545 GCA_000688735.1 Glossina austeni
GAAATCTTTCCATCGATTACCATATTAATAAAATACTTCATCTTATTGAAGCGAGTGGACTAACCCTTCAGTATACCTTTAAAAAAAAAGAGGCGATAGCCTTGGTTGCTAGAGTTCATCTTGCTTTTATAATCCTAGAATTTATTTCTTGGATCGAAAAATACTATACATGATAATAATAAAGATACTGTGAAAAATTCGAATGGAAAATATGAAGGTTGCTGAACTTATGCCGCGTGCCGTCTTTCGAAAAAAACCCTTTTCACGTTTCAATTGCCTGCCATGTAGCCATACAATTATGTTCGAGAAATAAAATTTTGCCACACCCACAATTGTCTTTTTATGTCACGTTTGACTATGTAGAGGTTCTTTAAGCCCAAAAAAGAAGAAGGGTTTTCTGAAAAAATTGTTTTTGATGTTAACCTTTAATGTACTAAAAATAATTATTTCTTCTTCTTTTTAATATTAAAAGAATAATATTATTAAATGTTCTAAGATTTAATGCAATTTCTTTTGTTGAATTCAAAGCAAAATTTCTTTAAAAGAGTCATAATAATTTTTTTTTTTTTTTTTTAATATACAAAAAATAAGTCAATTTATTAACTTAAGCTCTAAAGGATAGAAAATAGTATAACAGATTAATTCGTTAAGAGACAAAATATCCAATAACAACAATTTATTATACATTCGATTGTGCGAAAATCAAGCAAACATATATATATAGATATATAAGTAATTGTTAAAAATGTTTTGCATGTGTAAAAAAAAAAAAAAAAAAAAATTATTTAAAAAATATTTCTAAAATATTGTATTACAAACAAAAAAGAAAAATATAATAATAATAATAATAATAATAATAATAATAATATGAATTTATTTAACTATTGTCATATCTTAAGTTTATTGTAAGAAAATGAAAAAAAAAAAATAAATCTTTTCCGTCGTCAACTCATTTTCATTGTCCAATAAAATGTGTGCAAAAATTCGTTTTTATTATTTAACATTAATTACAAGTACCGATATAACCCTTTCGATTTTTCCGCCGTCATCGTGGTGCATTGTAATCTTCATTAATTGGACGAACACATATATATAAACATTTTTTTTTTTTTTGGTTTTAATTGAACTTAACCCTTGCATAACTTCCAACTCATTACTCATTACTTTGCACAACAGTCAATTAAATTGTCTGCATATTTTTACCAAATGTACAGCGATGTGAAAGAAAATTTCCGTAATATGGATGAATGCGGATATGTTGTGTTATTACGCAGGCATGTGCACTAAAGGTCTCGTAAAATATGTATTATTAATCAATTTGTCCATCTGTCCATTCGCATACTTGTGAAATGTTGAAAAAACAAGCTAGACAGTCCTCGTTCTATGCGTGCGCTCTCAGCTTAGCTTAGTTCTCTTAAGACTAGTTTGGCCCCTAGTTGTACCCCCAAATGCCTTGATAGCGATCACAATACTGGAAAAGACGGCTTAGCTTAGCGATTTGGAAGATAATCTTGAATCGGTCGGTATAATAAAATGTCGGTCTATCTCAAGTCCTTCTGGTGTTGCATACATCCGCACTTCTACCATACGTGGTGAAGGGTGTAATATATAAGGAAACTATAATCGCTTACGGCCGAATCTTGTCATTTTTTTAAAGAAAAAAACTCAGGAAAGGGAAAATGTAAAATTTCAATACAATTTATTATAGTGAATGTGGACGATTTTTTTTATTTTTTAAAGGTACTCTACGGTCATCCCCAGAATATACGTAGAGAGTTTTCTCGTTGTATCAGTTGCTCTTCATGGATAAGGAGAAAAAGGTCAATATTTTTTGTTTTTAAAACCAGACATATGCTCACTTTATGTTATGCTATAGGCGTGGAGCTCGACTGATTGGATGACAACGTGCCCGCAAGAACTTCTTTATGTGTTTTCCCAAAATTAATGTCGAGCGATATCTTAATTTTAGCGAACAGAACAATGTTTAGCATAGACATTATAAAGATGGTCGGGCGGGAATGCTAAGATCAATTCAGAATCTAAGTTTGGTCAAAAACGTTTGTACTTTATAGGATCTTTGAAACTTCTTCTTAGGGATTGCAAAAGCTTCGTCGAAATGAACATACCACCATCCTTCCTGCGGTCGTAGATATAAATGAGTAAAAGCACTATAGTGTGCCAGGGTCCGCCATTAAATACCCTACACCACTTCGCTTAGCACAACAACTCATAAAAGAATATGATTAAAAATAAGCCGTTATATGGGATGTTGTCGAAAAAGTGGTGCGATCCTGGGCTAAAACATACATTTCAACATAATAGAAGTTAAAGAAAAAATACAAGAGGGACAGATAGACAGACACGCTTGAATCAAATCAGAAATGGATTCTGAATCGATCGGTATAGAAAGAGGGTTCCATTTCACGTTTTGCTGGTTGTTACATACATGCGCATAAACTTAATGCCACCTTGTGCTATAGGTGGTGTATGTCAATATGTTCGGTAAATTGTAATATTTATTAGCACCTTTTTTTTTTTTTATTTTGACAACCATTCAGGGGACGTCACCTATACATGCAATACGACGATGGCCAGAAGATGGTTCCAATAAGAAAACTGCCAACCCGAAAATTAATTATTGGGAAGTACTAAGGATTTGCCTTGTGATTGTTCAAACTTTCTTCCCATAGTTTTCTCACTTAAAAGTGATATCCATAAGTAAAAGCGGTATTGCTCATAAACCAATAAGAATAAGACTACAGTCCGTTGCATAAGATTTTGTTGAGGTTCCTCAGCCATCTCGGGAGGTTGTGTTTTTTTTCCTTGGTAACATTCAAAGCACCATGCCCGATGATAATATCGAAAAGTAGGTATTAACTCTGAAAACCTGAATTTTTGGCGATATATATATATATACGCAATTAATTATAAAGAGTGGGAAAATTGAAAATATTCCCCAAACTTTGTTTAGTTATATATAGAAGCACTTAGAGGATTGGCAGAATCTTCAAGGCATTTAATGCTTCATTTCATAAGCAAATCTCTTAATATCGTTAGGAATAATTCGATGCTAAGAGTTTTGAACTGCTGTCGTGACAGCTTTCAGATCATGTTTTTCCAAGAGATTTCTCAATATATTTTTATGATTTTTGTGAATTCCTCCAAGCTACTGGAAAACAACTAACTAGCGACCCAGAAGTTAGCCGTGCGTACAAATATTTATAGAACTTCCAGCTTCACAGACAACTTCGAGAAATTCGCATCACTGTTTATGTATAGGAGTTCGTTTGCCCATTCAATTATTTGGTAATTACATAGGATCAGTACACAAATGTTTAACATACATGAAGCGGATTGTTGCAATGCAATCCGCTCCTATGAATTGTGAACTATTGCGAGAGGGTTTATGGAAAATACAAATTTGCTTTTCCGAAGTCATTTTGTTTAAATGCAAAATGCATTTACGTGCATGCGGTTGGATATTATAAAAGAGTTAAAAAAAAATAAATAAATAAAACGCATTTGTTTTTATTATTTTTTTAATTTTAAATTTACATCTAGCATATGAATGTATGTTTGTTGTTCTCTTGTTTTCTTTTCGAAAGACAAAACGTCTCAAACCACAAATTCCGTCCACGGTCAGATAAAAACATTGTCACTGCTTTTAAAATGGGTTTGGTAGGCAAATCCGAAAAAAAAAGTTATAAAATAAATACTTAAAAAAAAAGAAAACAATGTAATAATGCAAAAACAACGCAATAACAAAACATATCCACGATAGTGTAGCAATTAAAGTCATCTTGCATGCGAAACAAGTAAAACATAGTAAAACTTGTTACTGTTGATGTCGTTGTGTCGTTGCTGTTGTTGTTAAAAATAATAACAGTGACAAAACAATTCCTAAATGTACACGCAGTGCATACGTGAGTGCACACACATGTACATACAGTATGCTTGTTTACACAAAACAGTTTAGATATGTATCAAAAAAATATAAAAATATAAAAAATAAAAGCTTAAGAAGGCTGCGACAGTGATCCACATTTATTTATGGTTGCGGACGGAACTCAAGTACTCTCCTGTATAAACAATTTAGTTTGATATTTGATGCGAGTTAAACTGAAGAGTTTCTGTCGTGTTGCGCCGGGAGCATCTCAACCAGATGTCAACTTCAAGAAAAAATCGCAAAATTTAATATGTCCGTTATTCTTGCTTAGGAATTATTAAGTAGGCTAACGCAGTCACTTTAAGTCACTCAAACAGTTATTAATTTCTCTTTTTGCATGCTATCTCTCTTCACATCTCTTTCTTTCTTTCTTTCTTTCTGTCTTTCCTACTGCTTTATTTACTGTAATCACTAGAATTTATACGTGCGGTATTTTTTCAAAGTTAATGTTATAGTTATGTTGTCGTGTATTAAGTCAAGAAGTGTGAGTGATTTCCCGCCTAACATTACTGGAGGCGATTTAAATCGTTTTGCGTGTTAATAAGCAAACTAAAGATACAAAAATAATTAAAAGCAGTAAAGCGATAATCGGGCAAAGTCTTCTTCTTTCAGTTTCTGTAATTATTTTTGTAAAATTTTCACATATTTTCTTTCAACCCTTTGCTTTCCTATATCGGCTATCTGTGGGCATAGTAGGCGAAAAAGAAAATGAAAATCAGGAGTGCAAAGGGCTATTCTTCTTATTTTGTTAGAAAAGCATACACAATAAGTGGTTGAAAACATAGTTTGGAAAACACGTGCAATTAGATCATCATGTTCAACCTTTGTAGACGTTGCGTAGAGTAAAGAATTAGCCTTAACTTTAACTTCAAAGGTAACTGAGGAGTAGTAAAGTTCATTATTAAGTTCATTATTTTTATTAGGTGCTTATATGTATTTTGATCAGCGACATCTGTTGGCGAAAATAATAGAGTAATGCGAACTATCAATTACATAACGGTTAAGTTCGATGAAGTTGACCTATCTCTACATAAAGTAACAATTTTCCATTTAGTATTACTGAGTCACTCATTACTGTTGTCGTGCGATTTGAAGAAATCTGCTGCCGAAGCCCTACAAACACTTTTAGAAGCTTATGGTGATGCTGCTCCAACATATCCCATTTGTCGATTTTGCTCTAAACGGCTCAAAAGAGGGGATTTGGATGTTAATTATAAAGGACGGCCTGCAAGACTAAAAAAATCAAAGACAATGAATTGCAAGATTTATTGGACGAAAATCCAGTTCACATCTCGAAGAACTTTCTCACAACTTGGCAGTTGGTGAATCAACTGTTTCTAGACGTTTACATAACGCAGCGTGCCTTGGCTGGTAAGCGTTTTCGCAGTGGCGAAGAAGTGCGAATGATTTTTTTAATAAAGCACGTATTTCTCTATCTTCCTCTAGCTGCCCTTCCATGACTCTTATCCTGTCTTTCATAAATTTCTTTTTTTTTTTCCTTCACTCTTTTCTTTTTATAATGGCACCTGTAGTTGACAAATTCTAGATAAGCTGTACAGAAATATTTCTGTGAAGAATTAATTTTGTACCGAGAATTCTAAGGTGTTCTTAACTGAACCAGATATTGATGAGTTAAGATGAGTCTGCTGACTTTGACAAAAATTAAAAGACAAACACAATCACAATTCTCATAAAGTATAAGCATAGTTGCTCGCCGGTCCTTTGCTCACCATCTACCTTTCACAGCATCCTTTTGTAAATGCAACATTTGGCAAATACCGCAAAGACACTCTAACCAGAAACATAAAGTAATCGAAGTCATGCAAAAGTGTATAATAAAAATGATTAGAGCGGTACACAAGCCTGCCCATATATAATAGATACGTATATAATATATAGAGAAGATAACTAGTTGAGCTCCTTTTTTCATGTGTGGGCTTGCTTGGATAATGCGCAATCAAAGATTACTCAAAGACGACTACGACTTTTTATTAACCAGTCTTTTCGTATGTATATGTTTTCTTTTCAAAAGAAACCTAATCTCTTCTCAAATGGATGCCAAAGTTTTTGCTCAAACGATATTCTATCCATGCGTTTCGATGGTTAAAGTTAAAGAAGGCCATGATTTCCACCGATAAAGTATAAGTAATGGCTACAGACATAAAGTCGCTCCAATTCAACTTTTTCAATTACTTACTTACTTAAGGCCATAAATGTTAAACAGAACCGATATAAAAATACGGCATAAAATGGTTTTTTGCGTTTTACTACGGCAAGCACCGTTACTGCAATTACGTTCTCTATACGCTTACTTAAAGAGATAGATATTCAAGCTTAATCAAACTGCACTTACAATTTGATATAGAAATGATTTTAATTCGCTCAACAGTTCGTTCACAATTATTGAATAGCTTTGCAATTTTTATGTATTTGAGATGATGGCTATTCAACGTTTATAGCAAGAGTAGTTTGGTGCTCTTACATTTTTTAGTTTTTTGTCCAAATTGTCTTTGCTTTAAAACCTGGTGCAAAAAAATCTTCGATATGTGTGCGATAGAAACCTTTTCGTAAATCTTCTAGAGAACCAGTTAAATAATAAAACGCATACATTCTTAAGAACGCAAACGCCAAACATACCAAGTGAGAATATTATAGTCGAGGCCGACCATTAAATACCCCACACCTTTCCGCTTAATATATGTTCCCTCATAAAATGTCAGAAATTTTATGTTATATCCGTTTAAAAGCTTCCTTTTTAGACAAACTGCTTTATATGGAAGAAGTTCCAAAAAGTAAACCGTTGGGCTTTAAATTTAGCAAAATTGTTTTCTTTTTCAAAGATTTTACTATTATTCACATAGACTTTGTTGCAAAGGCTTACTTCTTATGAGTGCCTTTAGATGAGGTGGTGGGTGAAGAATAGAAAACCTACGCGATCCAAATTTACAGTCAAATTACACTCTGAACTTTGACAAACTGGCCAGTTTTGCCATATAAAGACCTACCTTTCATAAGAACGTTTATAAAAGAGAGCGTGCAAAACATCGCTCCATCCAATTACAATTTCCCAAATCAATTACTATATCGAAATAGTACAACTCAGCGTGAAATGCAAAGTGGTCGTAAAAATGTTTCGCCCCAATCATTTTCAATAAGGCTTATCTGGAAAAATATACGGAAAGACGGACGGACACACTTAAATTGATTTCGAAAATGATTCTGAATCGATCCGTATAATGGAAGATGGATCTACACTAAGCCCTTCTGTGTTGTTATATGACTTGAACTTAACATACTTTGTAACGTGCGGTAGATAGGGTATAAAAACAACACACACTTGTTGCTGATAAAGTACCGGGAATTGTCAAAATGAAAGCCCATTGCTTAATCTGTTATCAAGACTACGGCATTAACTTTTAAAAGATCCTGAGGTGGGGGCCCGCAGTTAAAGCAGCCATTAAACAAAATTTAACAGCTCTTCTCCCACGTCGTCTCCCAAACTTTGCTTTGTGCCGTTGATCGATTCCAATTTCACGTAATAACTATTGACAGAAGGAAGGAAGTTGGCCACTCAAAAGAAGTTATCGAGTTTCCGTCTGAGAATTCCACATACGAATGAATGAATGTTGAACTTTTCCCGAGTAAGAAGGCTTACAAGTATTGAGCTTAAACAGCCTTTCAACTTTTTGATATCCTTTCTAAAATTTAAAAGTTTGCATGTTCTACTTACCCACAATGAAAAACGATAACCGGTCTTAACCAATATTTTTACCGATTTTATCTATGGATAAATTAGATGTGAAGCGTATTCGGTCCTTGCTTTCCCTCTGTCTAAATAAAAGTTGGAGAACCAATCCAAGCATAATGAATAATCAATTCACAGGTAGCCATGGACATTGACATTGAGTTACTGTTAACGCCATACAGAAGCAGAATCGCAAGCGTAAATTACTTTCGAAAAAGTCGTTTAAGCCGGTTTTTTGAATGAAACATTCCCGCTACTTTTTTAATAGAATGCTTTTTTATTTTCATATAAAATAATGATTAGAACGTGTTTTGCAAAAAAAGAAAAGAAAAAAAAAAAAGAAAAAAGGAAAGAAAAGTATATGCATCTCCCATAAAAATTTGTATGCAGGCAACAAGAATTCGTCCAAGAATCAAAGAAGCAACCCAACCAAACATTTAGGTAAGAGGCATTAAAAAAAGATTTTAAAAGTAATATAACAAAAAGAAACGCAGACGCTTGTCTATATAAAATTAAAAGAAATTCTTTACTCAAGAAGGAAGGAAATATTTATAAGGAACAAAAAAATGAAAAGAACCGAAAAAAGAGAAGAGAGAACAACCAGCCATCAGAAGAAATAATAAATAACATGTAAGATAAATATATTCACGTTACCACGAATCTTGGGTATCCAATGCGTAAGTTAATCAGTCAGACTTTAATGAGGAGGATTTTTAAATGCTCCTCAGACCGATATCAGCTTAAGTCAGATATGTGCAAGACGTTCAAAGTTGTTCTCCGCGTAGTCTCCGATGTATTTTATTATTTCTTGGCACGGTTTTGATTTTGAATTATGATCACACTTCCTAACGTCGTTTGTGAAAATGAAAGATGAGTAAGCACACGAGGTACACTGCAGATGGATATGAACAAATGAGTTGAACAAAATGCAAAACCTGAGGCCTGATGGTCTTTGACTACATATTTGACAAACCGAATAATCAAACTAATATATTACGAAATTTGTTCAATGATCAATTTTATAGCCTGTGTTTTGTCTCTATTCTCCCAGCCCACTAAACTTATAGACGAACAGTAATAAAGCTAAAGTTTATGCGTTGTGAATGATGTTGATCTTTTGACACCAAAAATATTTGCGGTGTGGTGGCACAGTCTGGCTTGCTTGACTGCCTCCCAGTATTTGGTTAGTTGTTATTGTTGTTGCTGTTATGCCTTTATTTAACTTGCAGTTGGGGAGGACCATGATCGTCGATCTATGAAGTGAATTTTTTAGTTTTATGTTCATCAAGCGAAGTTGTATTAATTTTGTTACCTCGTTCCTGCGCTCTCTCTAATTATTCTCAAACAAGAACTCTACCATGCATTCACATAAAAATGAAAAATTAAATTTAATATCAATTGTGTGGTCGTTAGGATAGGTCGTCAACTACGACAATGAAGTCAGCCAACTTTTTACATCCTATACGCCATAATATCCCTAAAGAAAGAAATTTATTTTAATTGACTTGTTATTAGTGTTACTGTTACTGTGATCGGCTTTCGTAGTATGGGCTTGGGATAGCAAAAGCAATCAGTGAATAGGAATGCGGTACAATGGAGAAACTCGCGACGAATAGGGCGCAAAAGTTTCGATCCCATTCGAGTATAATTTTCATCTGGCTTCGTTTGATGTTAACATTTTTTTATTGCTTTCGTTAAAGCTGCGTATGCGATATGTTGAACTTTGAGGGGCAGCAATGGCTGTGTGGCAACGACAACAACAACTTCTCTAATATAAACATATGTTATATGCGAAGAGTTTGCCGTATGCGCGATGGAGTCAAGTTTGAATTGTTTGACCGTCAACGTTTACTCTTTAAGGCTTCTTGCCTTCCAGTGCATTATCTGAAGTAAATGTTAAGGTCTGTTGCTCATGTGCATTTTCATGTTTCTTTTACTCTATCTTTATGTTTACATTTCAATTTTTTTTTTTTCTTTTTCTTTTTTGTTTTCTTTTTCTTTTCGTCTTTAGCAACATTTCACTGTTTGCCTTTAGTGTGGTTTAACACTAAATGCTGCTGGTTTTTGTGAGTCTGTGGCTTTCTGGCAAAAGTTCATTAAACTGCACTTTTTTTTTCTTTTTTTTGCTTTTTTAATATAATTTTTTACTGCGTGCACAGTGCACAATGCACACTCGCTAAAAGAGGAGCAACAAGTTCTTTGATGGCTTACAAAGATGCATGCAAGCGTAAGTGCTATTGGGAGGGGAACACTGGAGTGCACTGGTTATGTTATTTTTAAGAAAAGACATCTGGCAAAAAGTTTCGATGAGTATTCCTGCGGAAGCATCTTTAATGTGCAATTTACGGAAACTATTGATATTAACACCTGCTCAATAAAAATGAGGCTATTAATCAATGTGTTAACAATGTTTCATTTAATAATCCATCCAGCAGAGTGAAAATGTTTAAAAATTAAAATGAATTCTCCTGGCACAAAATGACATTGAATGTCGTTAGGTGCGCACGGAGAACCCATCCTTCAATTTCACATCTTTTTTGCATTTACATTACAATCCCACATCGTTTCCTATTTACATACACTTAAACCAACGAGCGAAGAAAAGAGATCGAAGTATTTTTGCTTTTTTTAATCTATGGGTGAACGTATCCATTATGTCCCTCTCCGCCTAGTCCGTATGAATGTTTAACATAATGTCTCCTTGAATGTTTCTAATGAAAGCTTTTGTTAAGAATAAACATAAACAGAGATCTCTGATTATTTACCACTCCATGCATGTATGCGTATGTTATCTTACTCGAAAATGTATCTATATTTGCATGGGAGTACATGTTTATCATGTTTTGAATGGATTATTTCAAGCAATAAGTGCTGTGAACTCTGCATACAAATATATTCAAATCGATAAAATTCTGCTTACAATAATGGTTGACATACCGAAATATTCTAAAGGCAAGCTATTATACAACTCTATATATATTTGTTGATGTAAAGCATTAAATGGATTCTTTTATATTTTTGTTTTTTTCCTTTTTTTGGTTAACTTACAAGAATACGACGATCCGCTCATTGCTTTATTATCTTTGCAACATTCAGTGATACGCACTCCGCTTCATTCACAAAAACAATAATAAATAAAATAAATAATTTCTTCTACTATAGGAGGAGAATTAGTCACTTTACCGCAGTGCGTTACGCAAGAACGAAAAAAAAGGTTAAATAAATAAAGAAAATCGTCATTTGCGTTTTCAAAGAGATGTTGAGCGCAAACTTTTCTGATTGAATTCTCTTAAAAGCGGAAGTGCATACTTCGTGCGAAACATTTAATATCAGAATTATCGCATGAGTCAGTTTGACCTTTTTCAGTTTTTGAGCTTCAAAAAACCGGTTATACAAAACTTTGGGGAAACTTTCACGTATATAAAAGACCTTGAAATATTGGAATTAGCTTTTATTTTGCCCGAACACATACCTATTGCCACCAAATTGGGGCAATTTAATCCATAATTTTTGTGAAGTTGTTAATATTTCGGAAATCTTGCTTAAACATTACTTGAGTGAACTCGTAATAAAAAATATGTGTGTGAGCTGTCCGCAAGCTCACTCGGAATATAGAGCTCATGCATTTTCAATGCCTTTCTTTCACTTTTCACTTCCGTAATTCATCTCTTTTATTACATATGCGCTTGTTTCACATCTTCTTCTTCTTCTTTTTTAATATGACTAATCAGGGGATGTCCTCTATACATGTAATACGGTAACTGTAACTAAAGAAGTGGAGAAAGGGAAAGCGATAGGGAGACTGCAGTCTAGTGTGTATCTGTGTGTGTGCGCGCTCAATTGATAACGACTGAGTACTCACTATAGATACGATCAAAGTAAGTCCTACCGTACTGAGTGTTAAAACCACGAACATTGGCTTCGATTCTTGCCCACTCTGCTGCTCAAGCTAATGTGGACAAAAAGGGGAGTTAAGCTTTAAGAGCACCAGGACACTCCACGGGAATCGAAAGATCAGTCCCCAAAACTTTAAAAAGAAAAAATGGCAATGTAAAGTGTAAAGGGTAACTAAATCGGGATTAAAGACTAAATCTGAATCCAGGAATTAGTTAAATAAATTCTTGATAATTTTTTAGAGGGAGGTGAAGTTCTGAATTCTTTTGTTGATGAGAAGTTTTCTGTGCGTTTTTCTTGATTTAGTGCAAGAACTAAATATAGTAACGCTTGTAGTGCTAATAAGACGCCTGCGACTAACTACACACTGAGCTCCTTTCTTACCTTACCTAGCAGTTATACTAAAAAACAGTAAGACGAACATCGTTACCACATCACTCATTATTTTCGACTTATTATTATGTATACAACATCCGCAACACTCTCAGTCACACAGCATGAGATGCCAAGTCCATAGTCAGTCAGTTTTGTCAAAGTCAAAAGAGCAAACTAAAAAATATATCTGTTCACTAGACAAAATTCAAAAAGCCCCGTAACACGTAACATCGTACATCCACAAAAGCTGAAGGACTTAATCTAACGCAACGTTAAACAGTAAGAAAATTAGACGAGACTGCGGACGTGTCTCTTATAACCACCAATGCCAGGGCAAATATTTTTTGTGGCATTATATCACTAATTTTTCTTGCTATTGGAAACAGATGAGTTCTGATTCTACGTTGTACTGCACGTGTGCTTTGGCTGATTTGAACCATTTTCATTATCAATCTGCATGCAACAACTTGCAATGTTGGTGCCAACTTTGAAGCAAATATCTTACTTTTTGTGACAAGGACGTTGTTTACCACAGGACAGAAAGGTGCACAAGTGGACGGATGGCTGTTTATGAAAATTTTGTGGAATTTTAGAAATTTCTTATGCAGAAATGTAGGCGGCATACTGAACAGACAGAATATAAGCAATTGATGAGAAACTGCTTGTGTGTCTAAGAAGAGGCCTTGAGGTTTATTTATAATTCATTAGATTCCCGTCCTTAGAAAGATTAGGTATTTATATGCTGAGAACAAATTATTTAATAAATTAATCGGATGTCAATGTGACTTACGAAAACCGCAAACTAAATGAAATAAAGTACATTTTCCCAGGAAATCTTTACTTTTTTTTCTTTTTGCTATATGTGGTTTTCCCTACTAAGTTCTCGTTAGGTTGACACTATCTGTACCTTTACGTTTCATTTGCTCAATCATTTATTTATTAAACGGAAGTAAATTTCTAGACCAAGCCAGAAGTCCAATCAAACGAAACTATCGATAACCACAATGTGCTTAAAGTTTTTGTCTTTTAAAATGCATTCAAAAGCAACAGCAATACCGACAGCAGTAAATGGATTGTGTTCGTATTGTGAAAAATGAAAGTTTACTGAAGAAAATGCTGGCATTAAAAGTAAAAGAACGACAATGCAAATACTTTGCAAATGTATTTGGAAAATACAAACAAGTAAGAAAATTAAGAAATCGGTCGTGACCGAATCTTATACCCGTCACCACTAACCTAAGAAAGCTAAAAAAAGAAAAGAATTCAATTTTCATATTCTAGAATATTGAGTGGGCGCGATTGACTTTTTCCATTTTCAGAACAAAAGTGATTATTTATATGATGTGCGGGTCGTGCTTCAGGAGTAATAACGAAAAGACAGGGAAAGCAAAGCTGTTTACAATTTTCTTACGTAAGCGGGACATAGGTGGGAATTGTAGCCGTTTTCTTTCACCGGTTTGGGCCATTTTCAAACTCGTCTCCAAATTTGTAGACGATGTCGTCATATTTGCGGACGAGAGAACGTTTACACAGATACCATGCAGTTAGGCAGACAGACACATAGACAGACAAACAGACTTACATGCTTAAGTACATTCCGAATTTGAAACTGGCCAAGAATCTATATACTTTATAGGGTTGCTGAGCGCGTTAAAAAATTAACGCTTTCACACACTATATAGTATTGGGTAGGCCAACACAATTTTTGCAATTTTTATGGGTCGCCCATAGAATATCCGCTCAATTTTTTATCATTTATCTGCACCTATTTATAAGTAATCAGGTAGAAACCAGTTTTTTATTTTTTTTGAAAAGCAGAGGTGTTGCCAGCTTACGTGGTATTGTAGGCGTGTCCTTCGATCGATTTGGCCAATTTTCAAGATCAATCTGGGTACAAAAATTTCCAATGAAGTCGATGGCCTAATTTTTTCAATCAGGAGAATGTTCACAACAGACCTTACACCGTAATATAGGTGGACCGACGGACAGACGGACATCAAAATCGATTCGGTATTTGCAGAATCGATCAAGTGTTGATCCATGCTGAGATTCTGATGCTTCCTTTGGGTTGCAAACGTTTCGACAAAATGAATATACCTCTCATCCTTTGGTGATGGGTGTAAAGAAAAAAAATTGTGTTACACTTCTTTACAGCATATCGATACGTTCTAGGTTTGTTGTTCTCTCTTTTTGTTTTTTCCTTTTCTGGTTTTAGTTTACTGAAGATACTATAGGTGAGTTTTAAACCGAGAAATATTGTTTAGAGATTACGTTAACTAACTTGCGCTCGGGCAACCAGAACCATTACACAGTCATGTTTGCACGAATGTGTATTGATATAAATAAATTCAAGTTGACAGCCTGGGCTGACTATCAGAGATGAGAAAGGTATTGGTGTACAAGTACGCAAATACCTGCTATTCTTGATAGTGCGTTGTCAGTCTTTCAAGAACAAATCAGCCAGAAAGAACATTTAGAAAATTCATACATGTTACATTCAATACATATAGGCAGCCATACACGCAGACGACAATGTGTAGAGTAATAACAGCAACGACGACGTGTGGACTATCACACTTTATTTCATCAGTATCAAGCAAGAGAACGACACTGAAATTAATCTGGTGCACAATAGTGATATGCTGCTTAAACCAACAGGTACGTAATAGATACTATTTGAAAAAGCAAATAAGTAAAAAAGCCCGATTGCATCGGTCCGAATTTTCGTTACCAATCGCTTAAGACTTTTGATTGGGTAATGGAAACTCAACAATAATGCAGAAATCAAAGAAAAAAACTCAGTACACTTAGGGGAAAATGCCTCCTACAAAATGCTTCCATACGCGTTCGCATGAACAGAGCGACATGGTTTAGTTTTCAAAATATTTTGATGGATATTTGATTCGTTACAAATTCGGATTAATTAGAGTTGACCGCCCAGTCTTAGTTTCCTATCTTCTTGCCTTATATAAGTGCTTCTTCCTTATATGGGTGTTCAGTACAGCAGGTAGGGAAAGTTTACTATAAGATGTTGCAAACCGAATGACAAAATTAATATATTACTACTTGTCAGCGTAGTAACTAAGATGCAAAATAAAAAAAGAAAAATTTATCGCAGAAATTTATAGCGTTTAATAAATGGAAAAATATTGTAATATCTTCTAGGTATCGTCAACTGGCATTAAAGACGAACGAAATGTTCAAGTGCAAGAATTTATCGATTATATGGAAAGTCTGGTTTTAAATACCACCAATAAGGCTTTAATGAAGACACGCAATATTTTCCAGAATTTTTCGCAGCAAATAGATGCAAACCTAACCGTAGCAGTCGAACCGTTGATATCTGATTACATCACAAAAGTGAATGAAGCCTTAGAGTATAATTATAATTACACTGAAAAGCGAAAACTTTTGCAACTTTTCCGCCACGAAGGGCAAGAAATGGAAAAGTTACGTTCACTTCACAATCCAGAAGAGTCGGCATTTCGAGTTCAATTAATTTCGAAAGAATTTATTAATGAATCACGTAACTTAACGGACTTCGATAATTTGTATTTAAAATTTATGCAAGAATTTCAAAAAGCTTCGGGCGTTTTAACTGCCGCTTTACGGAATTCTCAAGAAAAAGAGGAGAACTATTTCGAGTTGTTAACGTTGTTGGGCGACATCAAAAATGAACGAAATCTAAAAGAAAAGGATAAACTGTATGATGAGTTCATTGAAACGTTTCTATTCAAAAGCGAACAGGATCGAGTTGAAACTCGGGATTTGTCATGAAACACTTAAGGAACATGAATAATAATGAATGAGCAAAAATAAAGAAGAAAAAATGCAGCTTAGATTGAATTTTTGCTATTCAGCAAAGGAAGGAAAAAAATCTTAGTTAGGAACGATTAATTTCAGTAGCAGCTTGATTTGCAAGATAAACCGAAACAAGGTTCTCAGGAAAACAAACACCAAAATATCTTCGTTCTGAAATTTGTTAAGTCTGAAAATTCCCGAGAATTAGTGGCCCATGCATAAGGTTCACCTTAAAGCCTACCTTGATTTGCTATTACAAGCAGATATTTCCTAATGAAAATTTTAAGTTCATGGGACCATAAGGTTAAAGGACGTGTAGAAAAGGAATGAGCGAAGGATGAGGGACGAATATATGTATGATTACTTCACATTTTATGCTTTCATAATCAGTTCTGTTCTTTCGTTTGAAACAATATCCTATATAAAAATCATCCATAAGATATTCAATGCTTGATCCTTGGGTATATTAACGGCATTAGTCTGCCCACTTATCGAAAAGCTCCACATTTAACAGAAAAACAAACTTTAAAGTCAAGCCATTTAGTAAGCGTTCGTGAATTCTTATGATAAAATAACTGATCAATTTTGAGATTATGTTCGCTATAGAAGATCACCTTCCGTTCTTGATCTTGAGTACCGTGAACCGCACAATCGCATGCCATCGTCTGACAGTTCATTGCCTTTTGCGACTGTCAGCTGCGTTATTCAAAAGGAGAGCATTAGGTTGGAAGTACGCCCTTACAGAAGTTTAACACAATCTTCAAGACTCTATCAGGTTATTACAAAATTACATACAAATAAGAACAACAGCCTCACTCAAAATTCATAATTAGGTTGAATTAAAAAAAAACTCTTGCAAAAGGTTTTGGTACGTGGTCTGCGTCAACTTTGTTTTTGTGGGTGAAATATTTTTGAAAATAGAACATTTTTAAAATCAACTTATACTGACAACACCTCTCAACCTCTCTGCTTACCTTCTGTGTTCTTAATACGATCAATCACTCATGGGATGAGAAAGAGAAATTAGGAAACTGTGGGTCCAATCGGAATCGGAAATCGCTATGTCTTCATCAGCTGAGAACTCATTATAAGTACGTGTAGGTGTTATCAAACCGCACTTTCGTTTCAAGGCAATCTACGGATTATTATCAACATTTTCTTCATTTTCATCATCCAACTTATTTGCTGTCAGTTTTCCAAGTGCTGTGTATTACACTATGACCCAACATCCACAAGGCGATGTAGTATGCATATTAAATAAGAAACATTCTTACGTCTTAATTTACTCCGGCGTTTTCTTTCGAACCCACCTAATATATATGACCGGCAAATAGAACGTAATACTTGTTGTGCTCTTGAAGACTTTTAAATTATATTTTTAATTATATCAGTTCAACGACAGGATCTCAATCAAAGCTATTCGATTATGTCAACCAAATGACCCGATTTTTTTAATTCATTTAACAACAGTTCAATAAACTTGTGTGTGTATGGCATTTAGAGGCATTAAATAAATATGTATTTGTCATCTAACGTAGACATTGAATACTCTATTTGGCAAGTATCACCTTTACAAGCTTGATGGAATGAGAGAAACAAATACAACAAATGAATTAAGTATTGACACTTCATGTGCATCCATTCGTCCCATTGGCGGGTCAAATGACTTCTCTTAAAATCCATCATATCTTTTAGGATAAAAGCAGAAAATATTTTCTGATATTGATTGTGAATAGAACATTTTTTTAGCCAATACTCAAGTTTTCGAAATGGCTCGGCTTCCTTACATGTTCTTGTCTATTATGTAGCATTGAGCAAAAAAAAATGTAATTCTTTCATTACACATAATAATATTGTGTGCTGAATACGTCACTGGATGTCCGATTGGTATTCTTCTTAAAAAAAGATAATTTTACTCAAAAGTGGCAAGAGTGCACTTTCGTGGTAGAGGCCTCAGTTCACTAGATTGTGCCAGTTCGCAAATTCGTTACCGCGGTAATCAAAATCAAAATGTTGTAGCTTGCTCACGCCTTCTATTTATCAAACTTAGTTCGCTCTTTCGGAAAAATTACAAAAGAAAAAAATAATCAATGGCCAAAAACTTGCCACCAATGATCAGATGAAAACTTCGGCTGACAACTATCCTCTGGTCCACATTTGTCCCTATAGAAAGGGTGTGATAATTACTTTCTATGGCTGGTAAAAGGATACCAACTTGAAAGGAAACAATTTTCTTAAATAACATATGTGGAAATTATATTTGGCTGTGGCCACCACCTCGGTTTCCTTAAGAAAAAAAAAAAAAACCAAACAAACAGAAACTTCGATATCTTATAATATTTCTTATATATTTGATACCTTATAATATCAATCGAATGTAGCCGATCTTTCCATTTCACTACAGCAGTTGTAGGATCCTGTAGTACATGAACCTTCATACCTTATAATATCAGCTGAATACAGCCGATCGTTTCATTTCACTACAGAAGTTGTAGGATCACATGTAGCACATGAACCTTGACACCTTACAATATCAATCGAATATAGCCGATCGTTTCATTTCACTACAGAAGTTGTAGGATCATCTCCAGCACAAGAACCTTGATACCTTATAATATCAATCGAATGTAGCCGATCTTTCCATTTCACTACAGCAGTTGTAGGATCACCTGTAGCACATGAAGCTTGATACCTTATAATATCAGTTGAATACAGCCGATCTTTCCATTTCACTATAGAAGTTGTAGGATCACATGTAGCACATGAAATTTTGATACCTTATAATATCAGTTGAATACAGCCGATCGTTTCATTTCACTACAGAAGTTGGAGGATCACATGTAGCACATGAACTTTTGATACCTTATAATATCAATCGAATGTAGCCGATCTTTCCATTTCACTACAGCTGTTGTAGGATCGCACGTACTGTATTGTTGGAAATTTATATCGTTACATCATCTCGTTACATTAACTCTACAAATTGATATTAAACAACGCTAAATAAGTCAGTTTCAGGTGAGAAACCAGAAGTCATCATTGTTCATATAAAATCGCAATGTTTTCTAGATGAAAGCAAAGTCCATATAAATAATGCACATAAAAAAAAAAAAAACTCTTGTCTAAGTTTTCTTATGTTTTTTTTTTTGAACAACTACAGAGTTTTATTGGCTTAGAAGCGGATTTCAACATCAACTAATATCCGATCAGAATAATTTTTGTACCAGATTTTGGATGAATATTTTTTTAAAGCATTTTGTTTTTTGATTTGTATCGAATGTCCGGTAATGTCTGTTTTTGCTTTTTGTCAAGTTGTCAAGTTGCAATTTGCAACTATGCCATTAGAGTCGGGCAAGGATAATCATTGGATACGCTACACCACTTCGCCTTAAGTAATTCTTTATTTATTTTCGTGATAAACTACCAACAATTAGATCTTGTTTCCTACTAAGGCCAGTCTGCTTATGGAAGGACCCGGAACATGAACGGAGGAGGTGCAAATTTATCAAAATTAATCTTGTTTTCGAAGACTAAATTATTATTCACCTATGTGTTGTTGGCATACCAAACCCAACTTCTCATGAATATCATTAGCAAAATATCCAAACCCAACGTTATCCAAACATGGTAAAGTTAATTTCTATGTCCCGCTACTACTGTGAACCAAATTTTCATCGTAAAATATTGAAAAATAGATATTTTTGGAATACAAAGGTTTAATTTTCATCAGGGTCCTAAGAAGGAGTGGTGTTCAAAAGATAGTCCTAGTTGGGTTAAAGTTGGTACAGTTAATTTCTATGTGTAGGTAGTACTACGTCCGCTTTCACTCTTCAACCAATGAAACATTAGTCGGTTTTAGCTCATAAAGGTTTAGCTTTTGCCGGAACGGTTGTACAGAAAGGGTTTCAATGCATCGTTCCACCCCATCTATACCGTTCCATCAATTTAACATGCCGAACTCCTACTACTCAGGGATTTTTGTCGCGATGTCTTAAATATTGCAATTTTTTTCATAGAACCAGTGGTTTGAAAAGGGCTTCATATGGGGACTGCTCGTAAAAGTGATCCAATCCAAACTTTTAGGATGCACATAACGATTTGAATCTCCTCACATGATTTGCAGAATGTATAAAAACAAAGCATGCCAGTTGCGATGTATAAAAACAAAGCATGCCAGTTGCCCGTTGCTAACTGGCACAAAACAATTTCAAAAGGGTTCGTGTGTTCCAAATTTCAACAAAAAAGTCGTAAAAATTGCGACTTATATGTTGAATACAAACATGCGTGGATAAGAACCAGATGGACAAATGGACGAACATGTTTAAATCGATGGGTATTATAAAAAGTAGATCCATCTGAAGTCGTTCTGGCTGTTACAAACAACCGAACAAGTAGTGTGGGATATAGTAATAACTAAAGAATCCAACAAAATGCTTTTATAATTTTAAGCAGACTTACATGTTGCGTGTTAGGAAAGTTATTAATTTCTCTGTTACAGCTCAAATGTTGCCCATGAATGTCTTTGATAAATACAATTGCACATCCGTTTATTCATCTACTGCATACTAGAGGTCTCTGCTTTTTCGAAGTGTAAAAACTTGCATACAGTAGACCTCCCGATAACACAGAAATTTCGTTACATGTTATGTAAATCTGTATTGTGCGACTCACTGAGATTATACAAATACGAGAGCAGTTCACAGATCAAAGCGACAAACTTCTTTGTTTCATATAAAATAACCTTCTGCAATAACGGAGCTGAAGACATTATATTTTGTTTTACAATTTTCCCGTTGAATAATAAAAGTTTTCTTTTCGCAACAGACGGAGAGGGAGAAATGCATAAAAATTTATATATATACCTATATATATATAATATACAAAATCATTGTTCTTAATTTCCTTCAACATTCCAGAATGGTCGTTGCTGTCAGTCATTTTATATTTTTGTTGTTAGAAAGTCAACGATTTCCGCAGCAGTAAGCCGCAAAAAGGTTTAAGAGACTCCTATATTAACGAATGAGGCAGAAAAATGTATTGATATATATATATATATATATATATATATAGAACTTCCTCAATGTTCACAGTATACACACGTCATGATATTTTATTTTTAATACATATATTAAATTAAAATGTATATTAAATTACTCTTGGGTTATAATAAAAAATTAAAATATTAAATTAAATTTATATAATACACTCATGACGTTCTACATATTTGCGCTTGAAATATACACTCGCAAAGGAATAGATGGTAGCTTGAGTTCAAACATTTCGTATAAAATAAAGAATCTTAAATCGTAGCAGGTGTTTTAGGTGTCGAGTTGACAAACACAAACAAAAAACGTGGCTACCGCACGCCTCCTCTCCAGAGAACACATCTGAGCCTAAACCATATCTATCTCGTTGTAGATATGGTGTAGCGTAGCGTTTTAATTTATCCGGCAGCAATGTGCACCGCCAAACACTAGCGTACCCCAGAAATGGGTAAAAATGTTAATCGCGTCTAATTCGAAAACATCCAGAGTGAGCACAGCCCAAAACAAAGTTTGCGTTGCTTCGAAAAGATCAAATGATATATCATTTTCTGAATCGATCTACTCTCATCTGTCCATCGGTCTATGTGATATCTTCCCATTTCTTTTTGCATTGAAACTGCAATTCGTAATGTTTGGGAAGTTTTGACAAAATTCGACACACTCACGTGTTTCAGCTCAAGGAAGAATCCTAATGAATCGAATCGAACGACTTTTGCAAACTTGTCTCAAGCTTCATAGAAGAAAAGTTTGGAAATTTTAATTTAATTTTTTCTCGACAAAAATTGGTGAAAAATAATACTTTCACGTACTGGCTGAGGAAGCATGACGTTTCTGAAGAATATCGTATAAGCATTTCTATGACAGCAAACTTTCATATTTTGTACTTTAAAAGGAGCATAGACGAAGAATAAAAATGCTCATTAACAACAAAATTAACTTAACTAAATTTAACATTAAGTTACCTTAACTGTTAACGTTTTGGAGCATCTCTTATAAGAAGTTTCTTAAGTAAAGCAATCCGTTACATTTCAGGAGCGTGTAACTCTTGGTATTTTAAGACAAAAGAACGTGAACTGTCATCGAGTAATTAATAGCCGAAAACATTTTATCATTTTTTGTACCCATCATCAAGGGATGGAGGATATATTCATTTCGTCAAAACATTTGCAACGCCCAGAAGCAATCATCAGAGGCATTACAAAGTATATACATTCTCGATCAGCATCAAATTCTCGAATCGATTTAAGTACGTGCGTTTGTCCGTCTGTGTAAGGTCTGTTGTAAACGATGCTAAATTTGGCAGAAACATTGGAATTCCTTGCACACAAGCTGGTGTTGAAAATACGTTAAAGGACACGCCCGCAGCAACACGTAACCTGGAAATACCTCTGTTTTTCAAAAGGAATGAAAAATTGGTTCTTCAGTCATTACTCATAAACTATAGCACATAAATGTACAAAATGTGTGTTTGAATGCATGTTCTATGGACGATGCTGCAGCGCTTGTCAAAAATAGAAAAAATTAGCCACACCTACCCGCTTTTATAGTGCATCCAAGTTTAATTTCTTTTCAATACCTTTATCAGACGCAGAAATAAGCTTCAAAAACCCCATAACGTATATAAATTCTTGGTCAATTTCAAACTTGGAATGCACCTAAACATGTTCAGCTGTTCGTTTGCCAATCTGTTTGTCTGCGCAACTAGTATTTGTGGTAAACATTCTCGTATTCGCGAAAGTAGAGGTATCTCCCACAAATTTGCAAAAGAATTTGGAATTTCCAAGGACAAGCCTATGCGAGAAAAATTTTTAATTTGAAAAAAGAAGAAATCAGTCGCGCCCCCTTTCTTTTAAAGAGCATAAAAATATGGTTGTTTTACATTTTTTGTCTTTATTAGGACAAAGGCGACGAAGGGTATAAAAGATTCGGTCACCACCAAATATAATTTTTTTACTTGGTCTTTATTAAAAGGAAACTATGATTTTTCAGGTTTATTTATTGAAAAGAATCTGATTATAGTGTTCTGACATCTGTGTCTTACCTTTAGTCTTCTTTTCTTATGTAATTGTTGGCATTACTCAAGATTAGACGGACACAAAAACGATGTATGCCACACATTAAAGAGAGGTATTATAAGATATAGATAAATATATATATATATACTTTTTATAACTCATTTAGTTGGACAACAATTTTTTGGATTTAAATTAATTTATGAGATCGATTGATCGATTTCTTCCCATGCCTCCTCAGTGATAGCCCCGATGACCGTGTAGAGCCAGAGTTGAATTTGGCGTTGGTGTACAATGTGGCGGATGATAGTGCGTATTGTTGTTCGGCAGGCGATCATCGAAGCGTGTACAAGCATGCTCGCCTAAAGGAGAAGCTGTCTCATAGCGTTTAGAAAGCATAGTGAATTCCTGATGAGCGGCACATAAAGCTTGTAAACGATGCAATAAATCAGTTTCAGGTAAATCGCGAAGATGTAAAGTCCGCGCTACGGAAGTGCGAAACGATTGCAATTGAGACAGACGATGATTGGTATCGGATAGCTGCGCTTGCACATGGGCCAAGTCGTCGCGCAACGACTAAAGGGAAAAATTTTTGCAATCTTATAAAAGAAGTATCAGAAGAGGCAAACTTACAGTTATCAAAGCTTCATCACGGCACCTTCGATGCTGCGCCGAGTCGCTGGATGCCTTCAATCGATCCTTCAAACTGTTTACTTGGGCTGAGAGACGGGTTTTCTCTTCTTCCAAATCACATAACTGTGTAGTCAGTTCATCTATTTTACGAGCTCTCTCCAAAGCGGTTATCTTGTATTCCACCGCTTCGGCTAATTGGGCTTTGACTTCTGCGACTTGAGTTCGAACATCTGCTAGTTGACATGTGAGTTTATCGATGATTTTATTGGCTTTTTTGGTACGACAAACTGCTTCATCGCGTTCACCCTACATTGAGCAACAGTTACGCCTAACTAGGGACTAGCGATGTATTTTTACCTACCTGCAGAATACATTTACCTCTGGCTCCGTCTTCAATAATGGCCAACTTGCGTTTTAACAATTCTAAATGTAAATCCCGTCGTTGTATTTGTTCCTTCAAAACACGCACCTTTCTTTGGAGATTATATAGAGTGGTTGGTGTATCCTTAATTGGCAAATCATGGCAAGATTTCTCTCTTCTGAGTTTAACATGTGGGTGAGCATGACCGTGATGATTGTGATCGCAGTATGGCTAAAAAGTTAAAAAACAAAAAAGTGAAGCTATCCCCTATAGCAGCGTTCAAAATCTCACCCGATCGCCTAAACGATGCAGATGATGCTGATGACTGTGTAGATGATCGTAATCGTGATGCAAGGACGCTAGACGTTCTGCTCTTTCTAATAAACTCTCAGCCATTATATTGGTATCTACGCCCAATTCAGGGGGTGATGAGCATTCAGTCCAATGCAAAGCTTTAGCTAAACGCAAGAGATATTCCGACAGACCCAAATGATCTTTACGCAACATATGAATCTCTTCGTGACACTTTTCGAGACGTTCTTCCAGTTCGGATTTTCGAGCCTCTTCACTACGCAAGCGACATTGTGTGCTTTGTTGCGTTTCTTTGAGCTTGTCATGTTGGCAAGAAAGCTGCTCCCGTAATCCATGAAGTTCCTACGCGGTAAGGCGGAAAATTAAGTTAATCACACGCTACAGCGTTAGTGATGAAGGCATGTTAAGTTGTTGCTCCTCTCCACCTGTTGTCTGTCTATGTATTCTTATGTTTGTATAGTTTTCGACAAATTTTTTGTGGTGTACTGACAGATTTCAAACGAAAAACGAACGCCACTGAAAATATATCGGATCAGACAACTTTTATAACCAGTCCCCATTTTGAAAATTTCGTTGTCCGTTTGCAATTCTAACATCCCAGGACAAAAATCAGCCAAGCGTAGTATGTTGGTCTACGACTATAGATGAATATAGAAAATGGAAACATTGTCAGATCTTCCATATAAACTTTTTTAAGCATTAAGTCTTTAAATGACAATCGGTATAACAAGTGGTGGAGACAACTGGTATAAGTCAGTGCCTTGACGTACATACTCGTTGTGGGACGGTTTATTTTTCAGGTATCTTCGCGAATGAAAGGCAGCGAATATGACGAAGGTGGATGAAGAATTGTATCAGGCGAGGTAATGTAGGGTGCTTAATAGTCGGCCAAGACCGACTTTACAGTGTGAAGCGGTATTTTATTTAAGTATGTTTTACCATTTGCAAGCTTTTGTTTTCTAACATTATTTCTCTAAGTTTATCTTTGATGAGAGTTTCACAAGGTTCGGGAACGTTAATCTGAAGGGCCAAGGTGCGTAAAAACTGTAAGCGATCATTTTGTACACGTTCGCAATTGCCCTGCAGACGATGACAGCGTGATTCAAAACCTTTCAACTCTTCCTTCAATTTCTCGGCTCCAATTTCGACTTCAGTAAGCCGATCTCTTTGAATTTGTAAATCCCGCTCATATTGACGGCAACGTGACTCTAACTCATGCTCATGATTGTTAGCGCCTTCCAATTGAACCATCAAGCGTTGCTTCTCCATATTCGAAAAGCTTTTCAAATTCAAAAGCTCGCTCTCGCAACTACTCAGCGTTTCGCAAGTAGCAGTAATTTTAGCCTTAGTGCGTTGTAGTTCTGCTACTAATTCTTCCACCCGCGTTAATACACATTCTGTGCTAAAGTGAACGCTTTCACAAACTTCCATATCCAGGCAGAGGCCAAGACGTTTTAGAAAATCATTAAACCGATTCTGGATCAAGTCTTTCTGCGACTCTTCGTTAGCCAAACTAGTTTCAAGATGTTGAACTTTTATTTGTAAGTCTTTAGTTTTGTCATCGGCTAAGCGTTTTTCCCGCTGTATTGTTTGGACGGTGGTATCGCAACGTAGCTGAACTGATTCTTCACGATTTTCGGCACTTTGCAAGCGGGATTGTAGTGACGTTATAAGAGTCGATTGTCGAGCTGCTTGCGCTCGTAAATTCTCACATTCGTTGTCTTTGCTGCATAAGGTGGCCTTCGTTTCAGTTAACTATTAATAATTTTTTCTGATAAGTGAAAATGTGTTAAGAATTAAGTGAATACTGAATTAACCTCAGTTTTTAGGCGATCCTTTTGGTAAGATAAGGCGGCCAACTCGCTTCGTAATGCGGTAACCAGGTCAATATTGTGATGATGAGCCTGATGACCTTCATCGTAGGTTAAGGGACTACTGTTGTCACAGTTACCATCCAACTGTTGATAATGAATTTAAAAAGAAAACTTGTAAGTACAAGGAAGGTGTAGAAATTAATTTTGGAAAGAAACGAGACATTCTAATCCCCCCTCTCTCTCTCTCTCTCTCTCTCTCTCTCCCTACGCATTCGAGCAGAGGCAACGAAATTCATATTTTTTTTCATATGCTTTCTGCTTTTTTCTCTTTTATGTACCAAATGATGATGATGGTGATGATGGTGGTGGTGCGGTGACAAACCCTCAATATGTTCATTGCAGTGATGGTGATGAGTACGATGGTTATGCTCACTGTCTTTCGGCATTCGCGTTACAGTAAAAATGCAATTTAGTCTTTCAAGCGCTATTTATAAAGTCGCACTAATTTCGTAGCGCAGCAATAGTTTCCGACAAACATTCACTGTCGCCCAGTATATGGAAACTATGGTGTTAGCAATTTGTTCGCTATCGCAACATAACAATGTGCTTAATAAACAAAACAACAACGCAACTAAGTTTAGGAATTTTATATCCTTTCTTTCAACAAATCAACAAATAAATCATCAAACTTTTTTGAAAGCAAAATTGAGCTCAATGGCAACAAACTTTGCTATCGATGCTTGCGCTTGTGTATGAAGATGTGTGCGTGCCCACATGCATAACTGCGGCTACACATATTTGGGTCATTCACTTGCCAAAGCATTAAAAAACAAAATTCTCGTCGCTATTGTCGATGGGGTTATCGGTATATTTATAGTGCGTCCAAAGACTTTTTATTAATATTGATAGAAAGCATGCTTAAGGCACAACAATAAAGAAACGGAAATTGTGGATTAATTGAGATTTAAAGCGTGTAGACAGAAAAACTTGTTCGAAGTGCATAAACCTTCCACATTAAGTCACTTGGAATTAAATAACAAAAAAGATGCGAGAACGAATTGCGATAACTTCACCTTTTATTGTAGATTGTCAGTCTGTCTGTCTATCTGTTTGATAGCTGTCAGTCTACGTACACTACGCCAAATTAATTTTTTGAAAGTGAGAGAAGAGTATTACAAGAATGTTTTGGACCGGTTGAATATAAAAATTTTAAACGGGAAAAGGAAATGGTTTCACAATGACATGCAAATCGATTTGGTCACGTCTCTCCGTTTGTCTACCTTTAGAATTCGTAAAATTGATTTGTATACCTAACAAGTCGTCTAATATATGTTTGTGTAAATTTCGGAATTGAAAGTGTCAAATGGGCGCACGGTAGAAGAAAACTCTTAAATAAAACCTTGCGAAGTAATTTTGAAAATATTGGACTGGCATAAAAGAAATCTCGGTTTAGTTTGGTAGTAAAGTACGTGATTAAGTGTTCGCCTAGCTTTTCGTAAAATGGGAGGAAAGGAAAGTTTCCAGCAATCGGTTTTTTGCAACAGAACTACGCCTATTCAAAGCCCAATAAAACTACGTTGTGTGTGCTTTAGTGTGAAAATGTGCGCAGTTGCGTACCTTGAAGATTGTGCTGTCCAACGAAAAAGTCACTTTTATTCAGCCCATTGCAGCACTACTTTTCCTATAGGCAATATCAATTATTGGAAAGCAGGAGCAGACAAAATGTAAACGAAATTAGGCAAAAGAATTCCTTAGTTACCCGTGACCCATGTGAAATTCTGGATCCATTTAATATATTCTATTTAGTATACCTTGCCTCATTCTTGAATTGAATTAATCACCACTGTTAAGGGTTAAAATAAATGCAAACCGCCCAAAAACATTTTTGCAATAAATTAGAATCATGAAGAAATCAAGTAAAAATCCTATAATGGGACACGGCCCACTATCACACATCCTGCGCCGCTTCACTTAATGTAGTTATTGGTATAACGAATGTCCAAAATAAAGTCTTATACGGGAAGCGGTCCTATCCGTGCTATTTTCCGGGGCGTGTGTCCTTGGGCCATATATAGGCCGGTGTAAAAAAATTTCAACCTGTACGTTGAACACAAAAAAACAAAACGAACAGCCGGACAGACAAACTTAAATCGAATTAGAAAATGATCGTGAAGTGATTCTAAATTAGTTAGTATCCACCCTCTTGGGTGCTACATATCAAAACTACCCAAATTTACTGTCAACGTAGAAGATGAAGTGTTATATAATCCGTATAAAACTCGTTCTGATTTATCCGCGTAGCGTTCCAATTAAGAAATGAAAAACAGACAACAACCAATTTTTACTAGCAAGAGCATTAAAGAGCCAGGCGGCTAATCCCAGAAGTAAGAAAGGGATAGACGTCCTTCCGGAAGCCGTGCAAACCTCTTATTTGAGTGAGGCACATAAACATTCCAAGGTATTGCATTCCCTCTAAGTAAGGTAGCTTGTCAGGATCATTTCATGAATTCATCACTTTGGTTGTGGTAGAAGCTGTTATCGGATGGCGGATCGTTATAAATTGATTTTTTGCAATCGAAATTAACAATAAAAGCGAAGTGTCAGAGACCACAGAGCACAGCCTACTGACCGAGAAACGGACATAACAAATAGGTTGTTCAAGTCCACTTGGAAGCTAATGTCTCTGATGTGGGTTCCGGAGTTCCAAAAACCTAGTGCTTCCATATACATATATAAATATAGATATAAATACAAATAGAAATAGAAATGTAAGGACAAATATTAACAAAGGTTTCACACTCGTAAGCTGTGAACAAAAAAATAGTAACTCAAGACAAAGGGCCAGAAAAGGAGAGTGTGTTAGGAATCTCTGCAACTATTAAATATTTCAGTATTGAACTTGGAAAAGCATAAATTTTCTATGGAAACACGATTTGTTGATGTATCGAGTATGTCTGGAGAAAAGTATTTTTTAAAATAAAAAGTGAGAGAATGTTTCATCTACGTTGCTTTACATACTCATGTATTTAGTGCTCTTTGTTTTGCATTTATCCAAAAACTATATGTCATCATAAAAACAAAGATTTTCTTTTTGCGATTTGATCAGTAGTGTCTTTAATGCGTTCAAAGTTATTTCGAAGGCGTTGGTTTCTTTTATCTTCTTTCGTTTTTAAACTTTTCGAACATCTCTGCTGATGTAACGCAAAAGAGCATTAGATTTACTTTAAAACTCGTTCCCTGATAACAGAAGACAGCAGACAGGCGGGCGCGGAATGCAACAACGACTTCACACTAATCGCTGCGCTAATCGAAATATTCCCACTTTAAAGATTTTCGATATTTCCGAGATGTCACAAACTGAAAGCTGTAATGAGTGAATCCGTCGTTCTGACTCTTACTTAAGCAAACTATTTCCTTTCAATTCTTCTCTAATAACGGCAATAAGAAGAGATTTTTATAAATTTGTAACCTTTGATGTAACAGGAAAAATATCTCAAAGAAAATGTATGTGCAAATATTACGATTAAATTTCATTTTATTCGTAGTGGATAATATTATAAGGCTTACTTGTATCGATGTTGTTTTCTCTGTAACGGCCTCGCATAAAGTTTCGAATATTAGCCAATCTTCTGGAGAATTTCCAATGGAATTCATGGCAGTTTAATATAAACAAACACTTTCACAGACACAGACAAATTATTTATTCTTTTTTTTTTTTGCCAAGTATTCCGAAGTTTATTTATAAATACTTTTATAAGCCGGCTGTGTAGGCGGGCTGAGTGAATGAAAATATGAATAAAAACGTGTCTTGTATTTGATATGTTTACGTTCATGTTTAAATGCGTTACCATGTGACGGTAAGCAGGGGAGAAAAAGAGAAGGTTCGCTTTAGGGTGCTTTTATTTTTACACCCTACACCACTTGTGGTATTAACTTTGTGCGGATGTATGCATTAGCCAGAACGATTAGCGATAGATGCATTTTTTATTAAACCGATGAATTCAGAGTCACTTTCTGAATCGATCCAAGTTTGTCCGTTCGTGCATTCGTCCGTCCGTCTTATTTTCTTGTGTTCAATCTACAGCCCGCAGTTTTTGAAATGATTTGATATAATGCGGGACACTGCCGCTGTGTTTCAGCCCAAGGACGAACGGACCACTCGCTCGACTACTTCCCATGTAACGACTCACTTTGAAAACTCATTATAAGTATGTTTACTTATTTAATTTTTTATTTAAAAGTTTTCTAACACTATCATTATGCTAACAAAAAAAATTATTATGTGTTGTATAAAAGATCTTAAGTGCTCTCCTTCTTCATGTTATTCAAGGCATTCGAGACAGATTCTGAAACGGATTTAGTAACCTCCTGTAGGTTAGTTTGGGCATTTTTGAAAAAGTTCTGAAAAGGGAAAAATTATTATTTACTTTCAGTTTTTTATAATAAAAATTCTTTATGCCACAAATACCTGCAAATCTTCGTTATTTAAAGTCTTCTTAAATTCGTCCACTATTTTGTTTGCAAATTCGGAGAAATCGATTTTACCAGAATCGCCTTCAGCAGGACTATCGTCTCGACGTATACGAGCCATTTCAACGAGCTTCGTCATATCAATTTGGGAAAATATAATTAAAGAACATATATGTACAGATAGATATACGTATCAGATATTCATATATATTTGTAAGGTTTTAAAAGCTACCTGTAAACAACAGATAATCGCACACAAGGCAAAAATGAATTTCATAAACGCGACCATTTTTTATTTAATCAAATCAAAACGCGACTCTACTGTACGGCAATCAATAACTTACTAAGCAGTTCTATAGTCCTGCAAATCAAAAATCAAATGTTTATCTCGAAGTTTTTAGAAAATTGTTTATTTTCGAAAGAAAAAAAAGCAAACACTTTCGATAACTTTATGAACCTCGCAGGCATTATAGTCTATATTCCTCTTATCACTTTAAAGTTCTTTTGATACTAATGACTGTAACATAGATTAAATCCCTCATCCCATATGTGACTGGCACGATTTACTTCTGCACATTCAAAACATGCAACGTAACAACGATTTTGAACTAATTTTCTAAAGTTTAAGGCTGATTGGGTCCACTATTAAACTTTTACCCATTAGGGTATTGTGTTGTCTTATGTTGCTCATGAAGTGTCTTTTCCAATATATTCGAGAATAGTATGTTCTGTACGTGGTGTTATCCGTATGTTGTAATAGTATTATTATTTCGCGTAACAATTTCCTCATATGTTGTTCAATACAATCACAGATGAAGATATTAGAAGATAAGAAACGCTTGGCATCGTTTTCATATTATTTTAATGCATCATATTTTCTAAGGTCTGGAGGCATTTATCAGAAACTATGACAAAAATAGGTAAGTGAAGGGTTTCAAAATATTCGGCCTTGTGGCTAATTTACGACACATACACCCGAAAATCCCCTCTATAAAGTATCAATTACTCCTGAGTTCATATTCACTTTTACAAAATAAAAAAAAAGAAAAGAAAAATGAGAATTTATATGTGGCTTACGACGAATCCTGTGGGACCTATTGCCAACGAGAATTTCTTAATTATAGGAAATAGTCGTGAGTAGAAAGCAACCTAGAAATTCATTCAACCTAGAAATCATATCTGCAAGTTTCACCTGATTTATGTACGGTTGTGTGGTAACCGCGGTAATAGTCTCTAAGTACCATTTAGTTGAATTTATAGCCTCATACTGTACATTTAAGCAAATGGTGTACATACCTAGAATTTTAATAATCTGAAAAGCTGAAGAAGAAAACATTTGACACCACGTGAATGCTTACAAAAACCCTTGGAAATATAATGCCTCTAGTAGGTAAGAAATGACTGCAAACATTTCATAAACATTTAATTGTATTTAAAATACATCAACGTTCACATGACATACACTTTTAAATAATATAGTCGTTCTATAATAGCGAACGCAGTGAATTTCAATAAAAGATAAGCAACAAATTAAATTCGGCTCATGCTAGAGGTTTCCAACAGGTAAGACGTATCTTTCTGGTCATGTGTGGATCATTGCCACTCACTTCGGCTGTTCCAAAGTGGACCGATCCGAACAATTTTCAATAGCGTTCATCCTTGGACCGAAGCACGCCCATGTGCCGAACTTCATCAATTCATTTGTAGGTTGAAGAGAAGGACAAGACAACAAGACAACAAGACGGGCACACAAAGCCTACTTTGAGAATCACCTTCTGCCAGCCAGGTCTATCTCAAGTCCCTGTGGGGCAAACTTCGCCTACTAACGCCAAACTAACGCCTTCTTATACCATAAGCGGTGTGGAATCTATGCAAAATTGTCTTCCTTTTCAATATTCTGACTTTACTTCAGCCAGCTAGTCTATGGATCTATGGATCTATTCTAGTTTTGCTTTTAATCCTACTGGTTTTTTATTTTGAGCTGCTCGGTGCTGCACTACCAACAATTAACGACTTCCGTCAAGATATTTTAAAAGGCGCAATTGTTTTCAGGTTGAGAGATTTTGTAATTAACGAGGCGTTATGTCGTCAAGCGTTAAGTGATTGTAAAAGTGCTTTAATCCAATCCATTGCTTCCTTGGGCCAAAGCACGATTGTAGCAAATTTCATCAGAAGATTTCAAAAATTGCTATATGCAGTCTGAAATCTACATGGACATGGGCCGACTGATAAGCCTAAATTTTATTCTGGATCGATCTAAGAAAGAACGAGTCAATCTCAAAGCCTTTGCAATGTTACACTTACATATGCACAAGCTTAAGATACCCTACACCGCTAGTACTGTAGAATGCAATCAGCGATTACAAGAGTTTTTAGAAAATTATGACGGAAGTCGATTCGGAATAGCATGTAAATTATGTCGTGATATGCTTGGGCGACTTTGGGTTTTTTTTTTAACAACTTTACCAAATTTGAGCGATGTCGCTTCAAGCTTCAGATTCCTATGAGCACTAAGCTTTTACATTGTACACCGTAGGTCCTCATGTGATTCTCAATTTAGTCAGCATTTTGCATTCTCAAGTTGAAAAATGCAAAGCAAGACTTAAACTATTTTAAAATTTTTAAAAACCACAGGCAAATTTATTTTAGATATCGAATAGTATTTAAACCTTAAGCTTGTTTTTTTTTTTTTTAATTAATTCTTGTGGCTTGCTTTTTATTGCAGAAAATTCAGTATTTACTCTTCTTTGTATTGCTTTTGCGGCGTTTTAAAGACTTTTTGGAGTAACTTGCCCGGTCAACCTATAGACGAAAAGCGATAATTGTTATTATAGTTTAGTCGTTTGACGAACTTACTTGATCGGCCAATGTGGGTCGTTCAAGTCGCTTTATTTCCAAAGCCTTCCTGGCAGCAATTTCTTCCTCAAATCTAAGCATTTGTTCGCTTAAAAATTTTTGATGATTTACTAGTTTTGCAATTTGTTTTGTGTTCACTCTTATACTAGTTTCGACCTTTTCGAATTCCTTGTCGTATAGGTCTTGAAAATATATAATAAGATCTCGAAATCTCTGCAAGCAAAGGAGGCGCATATTAGTGTGAAATACCGTTGGCAATATTCGCTTGGAACCTGGGTTTCATTGTATATCACATCTACAATGTTGCAGCCAACTTCCGCTTGCGTCTTACTTGCTTGCAATGCTTGCGAAGTGCTCTTTAAATAGGTTTCTTGAAGTATATCATATTTCAGTTGCATTTGGTTAACTTTGTTTCGATACCAATTCAGTTGGTAACGATTTTCCATTGCGTGAAATACTGCAAGCAAAAAATAGTGTGCATCAAAACTTTTCTTTCGTGTTATAAATGGAGTTTTTATGTACATCTCCTGTCAGTCTCATTTATGATTGGTATCATCCCGGGACCCCATCCGACCATTAAAAAATTGCAATACGCAAACTCCTTCGTTTTATTTTCTTGCGCTTCCGAGCATATGTCCTCGGCTATTGTCAGATATGTTTGAACATCGCTGCTCATATCGTAAATAGAAAATGGGATAAACGCAATATTTGCACAGAAGGCGGTTATTAATAGCTTACATGAATGGATCCCAAAGGTATTTATCAAAGTCTACGGATTTACCATCCACTAGAGCATACGTAGCCTTAAAAAGAACACCCAATAATCTGTTCACTTCACTGAAATCAAAGTGTAGCTTGACCCGCTCCAATAAGGCCTCGTCGAACTCCCACATCAGAAGATCGATCCATACAAGTTTGAAAAGTCGACGAGCCAAAAACTTTTCATACGACCAGCTGTACACACCCCTTGACAGCTCAATAGCTATTTCAGTATCAGGCATCGTGGGCATCAAATTCCATAAAATTTTTAAACGATTGGTCGTCGTGTACTCCAAATATTGCATTGCCATCCTCTTTATATAATCATGCTCAAAAGTGGACTTGGTCTTCTTAATCATGCCTGATCAAGTGAGTTTATAAAGAAATCATCGAACTTTTACTATTTATTCTCTTACCTGTACTTCTAAGGGACTGTAGATCAATGCTGTCCATAATAATGATTGTTGTGAATTTTTTACGCTATTTACCATTAAATTATATAATTTTTCAATGTGCACGCGCCTGACGCTCGTTGACCATAAAAAAGAATCAGCGGCTTAATCCAAAGCTTAAAAAAATTGTTGTCTTTTAAATATGAAAAAAAAAAAAAAAATAAAAATGTTTTCTCGCTAATAGAAAAATTCTAAAATGATTTTCTAAAAACTTTTAGAAAAGGTAGCGTGTCAAAAAGACATATAAAATCAAAAGTGGAACGATAGATTACACGCCACACATCGATGCAAAGTTTCTTCTCTAACGAATCGTATAAATTACCTCGAATGTAATCAAAGTAATAAACTTGCGCTGAAAGTCTTCAATAATCTCAAGTTTTCTGAGTGAACTATTTTCATAGCGTAAAGGGGAGACCGCCTAGTCTGTGATTTTTATACCACCTCGTACCCAGTTTCTTATAATTAAAATAAGCGAATTAAATAAATGCCATAAGTACTGTAAGAAGATTATGTTCGAATGCGACCGAGTCTTTCGTACTCAGCACATTTTTAATACGAAACTGCGTGCAAGAGCTTCCGCCACATTTCTGCGAGTTTAGGTCGACAACTCGATTTTTGCAAACGCGAGATTGTTTAGCACAGACATTACGCACAATCGGACAACGGATATGCTTACCTCCAATCAAAAATTGACGTTGATATAATTCGTGGGGTGTGGCAAACATTTCCACAGAATGAATGTACCCCCGTCTTTGATGTGTGATGTGTGACGGGTACAAAAAAAAGATCTATGGGATACTATTGTCCCCACCTGGAGCAACTTTTTAGTAGAAATATGTTTTCTTGCAAAGCTTTCTACTGGCGGAAGACTGTGTAGAACGAACACCATTCATGATTATCTCAGTTGTGGGATGCGGATGAACAACATGCTTAGCCCTCTCATCGACTTAAGGAAAATAAGATGGAAAAGTATATAGTCTATGCTGACTGAGTAAGATCCAAATCGTGGGCAATATCAAAAAGCTCATCAAAGCCCATCGCTCACCAAAACGTCATCGATGTCATGTTAATATATCGATGCGAAATTTAACCAACCAAAGGTTAAGAAATTTATCGTGTGTATCGAGTACACATGGTTCGCGTACCTACAGATCAACCAGAAATTGGAAGAGTATAAAAAAGCAAAGAATTTTATTCTTTATATACCTTCCCTGAGTTCTATTCGGAATTGACAAATAAAGAAACGAAGGCAGAGAAGAGAGTTATAAGCAGTTACCCAAACTATTCCGCGATAATAAGCGTACAATAGGGTGTAGAATACGGTTTCGATGCAACAGGGCAAGAATCAAGTTTCTTGAGAGGAAATTGAATGACGATTTTGAACAAGTAATAGAATTTAATTTCCCTAATGCTTGTAGTACTTGTATTTTCTGTCTGTCATTTAACTTTCGAAAGCTTTTCAATATTCATTATTTCGTTTCAGTCTTTTTTTTCCGTTTTCATATAGTTTTCAGTATATTTTCAATACAAGGAATAAATACCATTCGTTATAGGAAGTTGAGAAATTTTATTGAGCCCCTTTTCAGTAGTGTAGTAGTGCGTAATATTTAAGATATTTAGCGGTAAATGGGGCACGTAATACTTGGTCCTTGTAGTACGCGGAAGCGACCAAAGTCCGATTATGATTTCGATGTATTCCGGCAGGAGCTGAGGGAAGGGTCCCACCTCGCTCGCCTAAAAATAGAATGGTTTTTCAAATTACTTAATCAACGCTTACGTTTCGGTTATTTGAAATTTTTCGCTGTTGAACGTGTTGAGATAATATTTCGCCAACAATTGAACATTTTGAAGAAAACGAATAAATGCAATTTAAATGAAAAGGAACCGGACGAAGAATTGACTCATGGAATTTTTAGTTGGTCGTTGGATAAGTTCGTGGAACGTCGTACATTACGTAATTTTGTTTTTATTGAAGTTTTGAAAAAATTTTCGGAAAATTGCTTGGATAACTACAAATTTCGATGCGATTTACAAGAATTGCTTAACTTGGTAAAGCTCGTATTCGATGGCCTATATTCCGAGATGTCTGATCAAAGTTTGGATATACAAACATACACTGAAAAACCCATTCTGTAAGTATTCAATCATATTACGCTTGCAATTCATTCAAATCTGTTTATGTCAATCTGCCTAACCATGCAGAGATGCCCGGGAGTTGTTGAAGAAACAGCAGAATATAGAAAATGAATACAAAAAAAATAAAAAGACATTTACTCAATTGTTTAACGCACAATTACTAATGAGCCAGAGGCAACATCGTCAAAGTCACGTGGCTTTGAAGACGAATTTGGAGACCAAGATGCTGTACAGTCACTGTAAGTAAAAAAAAAAAAAAGAAAGTAGGCCCAAGCCCGATATTTTATAAAATTTCACTACTGTAAAGTATGGGATCCGATCGAGCGACGCTATCAATTGAATTGGTATAGAACGAAGTTACATCAAACCCAACTAAAAATGGATAGCATGCAAAATTACTTCAATTCAAGCATTAACACGTTCATCAGCCAAACTGTAGACGAAGAACGTTGCAGTAGCAGTTGCATGGATTTCTTCTACACAATGAACGAGAAATTGAAAAGAAACATTCAGACTATGCAAGCAAACTATGATGCAGACTACGAGATAGCCGAAAATAAATTAAACATCAAGCGTATGCAGATCGAAAAGCTAAAGGATCAGCAACGTTATCAGTGCGAGCAAATTATTCGATTTCATGAGGAAATTGAGGCCATGCGTATACGTGAATTGAAAGCACAGGAAAGAAAGGAACGAGAGGAAGCCGAAAAATTGAAAGCAAGTTTAAATACGATTGACAGCAAAACACTTTAGTTATATAATAAACAATATTTTTTATTTTCTTTTAACTAATATTCAAAGGCTGCGACAGGAAAGAAGGGGAAAACGCGGAGATCTGAGAAAAAGAAGAAATAAGTCTTAGGCTTAGGAGGCATTTTTTATATAAAAGAATTATTTTACATAAGTTTATTTTCTATGAGAATAAAAAACTTTTGTCCAAGCAAAAAAACACAAAAGCAGTCCAACGATTTTATAATACATTTACTTGATATAGTAGCTCTCCTACCATAACTTGAGAAATTAATGAAAATTTAAATAATTTACTTACGAATAAAAATTTCAATTGGGAAGTCAGAGATCTTAGCTTCGCTTTAGTCGAAAAAAATGATTCAAGAAGAAGCGCACGCTGGAAAGAGTCTATAAAATTGACGATGAAACTTGCTTAAGGTAAGTAAGACATTCTTTATAGGACTCAAAGGACCCAAAAATTACATCGGGAGGGAACGCCACGATGGATTTTTGAAAACAAATTGCTTTCTTTATAGACCTCTCTAGTCTAGAATGTATGGGAAAATATTTTTCCTCGCAAATTTCAAGAAAAGATGCCTTCTGCCCAATGAATCCATACTGAGGAGTTAGATTCTAATGACTTGCTTTAGATTTCTAACTTCTCTAATGCAATTGAAAGCGTAATTAGTTCCGGCCTCTTGCTCACCACCAAGGATCGGATGTGTATTAACTTTTCCAAAACGTTTGCAATCTCCTTCATACACAACATTTGTGTGCTATAATATTGGATGGATCTGGCTGATATTTTCATTTTTCTGTAACTCCAATAATTTCCTTCAAAATCAAATTTGTATATAGATATGTCAGATCATCCTTATTTCGCATATGTATGTATTATAACGCCACCTTATCGACTGGTCGACTCTTCGTGTATCACTATAATACAAATTTGTGCTCCTTTTTTTACGTAAAATGAGAATCAAAATTACCTGAAAGATAGTCCGTTTAATAATTCCGTATCATAAACGTACGTTAAGCCCAGTAACTCCAATTCACCAAATATCTTAAGGCGGTAGGCCGTCACAAACTTAAATGGTCAAGAATTACGTAGAGGGACAATTATAAGCGTGGGATGAAGTAGCTTTTAATCCTTTTTTTTCTATTCTAATTTCAAATTTGCACCAATGTAGGCCTGAATTTCAGAGCTTCTTAAAACGAGAGTGCCCAGGAACGGCTCCGGTGTTGCAGTTTTTCTAATATTCAATTAAAACAACTTTTTTCTCTGGTGCTTAAAGGTGTGCTTAAAAACATTCTCAAACGTTATTATCCTTACCAATAAACGTACTTTTTAGCCTGTTACAGTGTAGTCTCCTGCTTATTAGCTAAGGAGAGTGAAGAACCGAGTACAAAAACCTAATAACGACTAATGACAAGGGGGATAATATTACCATTCTATTACCTTCCTTTTCATCCAAAAAAAAAAGAAAAAAAAATGTCAGAAAACCCCTTCTTTTAGGCTTGTGGAGTGGCCTAAATCTTTCAATGTTTCTTGCGACTGCGCTATGTAAAAACGGAGCGGACTGAGTACGCATGCGTTGACAATGACATAACTAATATCTACGTCCTATTTATCTAAATGTGTTGAAGGTAATTAGAGTCAAACTTGTACTTATAAGTTGCAAAAAGCATTTATACATAAATTTATAAGTTTCAGCAGACATTATAGAATTTTTTAAGAAGTGCAATAATGAAATGGAACATAAGCAAAAATATGTACATACATAGCGTGTTTGAATATATTTGAATTTCAAATCCATTAGCACAACCTATTATTTTAACTTATTAGTTTAAGCATGTGATGCAACAGAACACAACAGAGTAAGTTATGTAGAAAACTTATTAACATTCAGTCCATTGAGGATAATTTTTTATGGTTGTATTAATTTATAGCTGCCTATGTTAACCAACATTCTCTCATTCGTTATTCATATCTAGTTGACACTCTCTTCAATAACAGAAATTTTCTTGTTTATATTAATTTAAGGTTACCCTGTAAACTGTAGGAAACTTTCTTTTATTTACATTCTATCGGATAACATATAATTTTATGTCCTCGTCCTGAAAGAGAACATTTACAGCAACCATTACAGCAACAAGAAAACGAAATCAAGCACTTCGACGACAAAAATGGTAAATAAATTAATAACAAACACTTATCCCTTTAAAATTTTGCAATAATAAACTAAGAAACTACTATGATTTGAGGCTTTTGAACAGAGCAAGAACAGATAATAATTTTTTTTTTTTTTGCTTTCTCTTTCTCTCTGTTCATTTAACCTGCTGATGTTAATGACCATGAAGTAACGTGTATTTGTAAATAAGAAAAATAGTCAAAAAGTGGCAACGTAGTAGTAGCAAACTCTGTTAAAATGGCAAAGCAGTCGTAGCAAACCTGTTAAATTGCAAAGCCGTCGTAGCAAACTCTGTTCAATGGCAAAGCCGTCGGCAAAAACACTCTTAAATTGAAGAAATGTATTTGTTGTATTTGTTTACGTGTATTGGAAATTGCCGCGAATAGTAAGTAAGAGTCTCTACTGTGAATTGCCACGAATAGTAAGGGCTAGTTGGGTTAGTTTTCCGACGTGCGAAAAACTTTGTTTACAAAAAGAAAGCGCTTGTAGATTACATGTATATATTTTAATATATTTTAATATATTTTATTATTAATTTCTTTTTCCTCCCAGTTTCACGCTTTGATGGCTTCGGTGTCGAATGCGTTATAAAATAGCACAAAATAACAACAACAAACATATAGAGAGTGCGTATGCAGAGGCGACTAAGAAAAACACTTCATTGTTGCAGTGGGTATTCACTTAAAAGCACAGAGTTCTGTGTTGCCTTCGCTTTGCAATTTGCGCGTGCAAACAAACAATGAGGTTGAAAGAGCAAGCAATTAATACAAAAAATTCCAGATGTTTTACTAGCTCTTATTTTGATCCAATTTTTCGAAACCTCTTCGATATAACGATTCTCGTGAAATTTTTAGCATTTAATAGCGGAAATGTATGAAGAATAATAAGATTTTTAACAAGAAAACTAATTTCGCGAAATCTGGACGACGTCTCTTTACGATGCGGTTTCCCTTCTATATAAGCGCCTCCATGAAGGGAGTCGATGCACACCAGATATAATTTTTGATATTTTATCACCAAATTAATGATAATGAATTTTATTGGAGGAAATTGTGTTCGGCATTTAATGGTCGGCCTTGTACATACGTTTTTACTTATTCTCTTCTTCATTTGATCGGTAATAATATCATGCTTCATTTTTTTAAGTTATAAAGAATAGCCTTTTATTAAATTTGTAAAGCACATTCTCCGCCACTGCCTTATCTTTTCCTTGACTAGAAGTGTTGCATTTGCAACGATTAACCCGTTGAACATTCTAAAATCAGCTTCAGAACAGAATATCAATTCAATATTACTTTATTAAAACTACTAGGCTCAATATCTAATTTACATTTTTATAAATTAGAGCCGATAGCCTGTGTTGCTAGTGCTCAATGTCTTTTTTTTTAGTCTAAGAATTTATTTCATTAGTTTAAAATTTTAATAATAATAATAATAATAATAATAATAAATTTGTAAATAGCATTCAGTTGTAAAATCTCTTACTTTGAAATCATACGAAAAGGGTGTTCGTCTTTCGCTATCATCAGAAAGTGATATGTTCAAGAAGCTCGGAAAATTATAGGCAGTTTCTGACCAAAAGATTACAAGAGCTTTCAAAACCTTGATTTCAAGCTTGTAGACAAATGTTTTGAAGGTACAGGTTGAGTCAACGAGATCCCTTAAAAGTGATAGGAATACATATATAGCATCTTGAGGGAAACAGTGCAATTTAACCACAGCCTTATCAATAGTTATCTAAACATTTAATAAACGGCGAGATGCGCTTCACAACTCCAGTGGGAAAAAATTAGGTCAATACAGAAGATAAGCAGATATTAAAATTAAAATCAATAAATGGCGAAGAAGGAAAGCAGAGGGATTTAAGAGTTGTGTCAGCGAGGAGACCAAAAATATTTTTTAAGCATTTTAAATCCATTAAAACTATCTTGATAGATATATAATTTTAGTGAAAAAGCTCGTGTTATCCGTACACATCTCAGAAAAGTCACTCTTGTTTAGCAGAGTTCATAATTGTCTGACTGATATGCGGTCATGATGCCCAATTAAGGGTAGACGTTGCAAAAGTGATGTAATGCAAGTCCTCCTTTCAGATATTATTTGCAAATAGACAATTTACTGTAACGAAACAAACATAATCCTGAGTAACTGTATGAAAAACTATTGCCTAAAAGTATGCACAATCTAAGTGAAAAAGAAGGAAAAGCAAACTTAAACAACGTAAATAATTCATTAGCACAACTCAAGGCTGCTAAATTGAAAATGACAAAAAACAAGGAAAGGACAAAACAAAAAAAGTGTGGAACAGTATATTAAAGAGAGAATACATAAAGGTAAAGGATTTAAAGAGTTGCTAAGCGTTTTCTTCTTTGTAAGTCCGGAAGTAAGAATGTTAACGACAACTGAAAAAAACGAATAACGTCACTTACATAGACTTGTGCTACAACTTCGATGGATCACAATTAACTGACCCTCAAATCACATTTTCGCTGGATTTTTGTCTTTTTATTTCGTTCATAGGTGTGCCGAATAATGCGTTATTTCTGTTGCCTTTATTCTATACATAAACGGGGTTCCGTCCGTCTTTCAGTATTCCTTACATGATTTAAACGATGTATCTTTAAATTTATGCAGATGTAAAAAAGGAACTCTTTTAAAAATTCATTTAACACCTTGCTATGACATCGCATTTTATTCAAAAACTCTTATCGCTTGAGGTAGCGGATGCATGTGTATTTTAAACTATATTCTAAACACATAGTCGATCGATCTTTCTTGTATTAATGAACATTGATTTAAAAAGTATGATGATCTACGCATTGACAAAAGATGATCAATGACTGACTAGGGATAATGGCTGCTTATTAGACCATCTTCTTGCCAATTCCAAATACAATCAGAAACAATTTTTGCCTTTTTCGTTGGAATACTAAACTATAATTTTTCAGTGACCCGAATTGAAATTGTTCTACTTCGGGAGCAAGTTTGTATACATTGCAACTGGCATGCTTTGTTTTTATACATTGCAACTGGCATGCTTTGTTTTTATGCATTCTGCAACTTTTTCTTCTTATCAAATCTCAAACGATGAAATCGGTGATTTCGGCATGGCGTAGTATGTTTTATAGGAAAGGATTCAAAAAATTGCCCCAACCGCTCCATATGTCTTAATTCAGAATACTGAAATACTATCACTTAACGACTGTTGTCAAAAAAAAAAGGGAAATGGTGGCAATATCTCAGAAATGGCTAGTTATAGGTTGAACATAAAAATACGTGAGCATGTAAGAGCTAAAATATGTCATAATATATGTAGATAGAAAGCGCCAATATTTGGTATTTATTGTGTTCCTATACACTAAAGAGTGCAGAATGTCTTCATCGTCTCAATCTAAATAAATAAATAAAAATCTGATTTATAAATTTTGTTACCAAGAAAGCCATGAAAATATTTTGAGAAGCATATATACTTCGCAATAGGTACAGGGTATAACAAATAAGGGTATTAGAGTCGAGTGAGGCCGATCTTTCACAACTTCGCTATTCTTTACTATTTTTCTGATGAAAAACTATACTTTGCTTCCAAGTACCATTTACGGTACATACCATTTACGGTTGCAATTATATTGAAGAAGATCCGGAACGTAGACTGACCCAAATTTAACAAAATTAATCTTCAAAGGGCTTTCTTCTATTCAGCTGCTTTCGCCGTAGTATTCCACAGATTGTGGAAAAGAATACCTCTGAGTTGTAAAAAAGCAGTAGTGCCAAATCCAAAAAAGTGTCCCTATGTCCTAGAAAAGTACACATGTTCGAAGAGAAGAATCGCTACGTGCTATTAAGTTCTAAAAAATTTTTTTAAGCCAAAGAGAAATATCCCAAATTTTTCCCAAAAATATTATTTTGACTAAAAACATTTTTAGGGTTAAAAATTATTTGGAAAAAGACCGGAAATTTAGTTTGCCCCAAATTTAACAAAATTAATCTTTAAAGGGCTTTCTACTATTCACCTGCTTTCGCCGTACTATTCCACAG
>KK502592.1:494429-505851 GCA_000688735.1 Glossina austeni
AACCGAGATTACGCTCGATAAGCAAATATATCTGCTTTTCGTAGACGCAATCTAAATAAACTACTTTTTCATGAATGGCACTCCGTTAGGACGGTGGTTGTGGGCGCTTGATGGAAAAGACTTTGGGCTTTCTATTTCAATTTTTTTGTACCCATAAGCATATGAAAGGCAGACAACGTGCAGGCAGTGAAACGCAAACAATTAAATCAAGTCACAATTGCAAGGTAAATAATATGCACAATGTCGCGATCCCCAACATCCATTCTTGGCTGTCACAAAAGGAAGGACCAAATAGTAGGATATGCTTCTCTCCTTCGGGATGGTAGATACAGTAGTACCGGGCCTGTTAAGGTCTCTTAAATGTGCTAAAAGATATGGTGAGAGCTGAGGATGTTGAAGAATAGAAGTTCGACATAAGGTGCATATTAGAAAACATTCAGCGGAGACATGCCGGACTTACTTGTCACGTTCTGTGTTTTAATTACGTGTTAATAGCTACTAATTATTGCTGATGTGAGCGGCGTTTTTGCAGTACTTTATATAGAATTCGTAGAAAAAAACAATTCTGCACGAAATTCTGTATAACTGTGTAAGGGATGCCAAGCTTTTACTTTGGACATGACAGCAATCATGGCAATCGTAAATAAGTAACTTGTGTTTGTCTGTATGTTTTAAGAAGGTGAAGCCAAATTAATGCCATTTCTGTATGACTTCATTCGATCCGAATTCTATACAGAGCAGGGCAAAAACATCGATATTATTAAAAAAAATTCCTGCTTGAATATGCATATGCCTGTAATGCATGCACAGCATGCGGTTAGATGGCCAACTTTCTTAAGGTCATAGTTAGCAATTCATTTTTTTAGGGCTTATGGCTTAGGGGCTGACAATCGTATCAACGTGGATGAAATAATATTACAATGGCTCGGGTATACTTTTTAATAATAAAAAATACAGTCACTGTTCGAGTACACGAGTGAAAAACTCTCGTTTCCTAAAAATAAATCGATTTGTGAAACACACGCGTAACACTAGAAGGCAAACTTGCAAACCGATTTGACCGTCTAACCTAATTTGATGTCACATTTTCCGATATGAATCAACAGGCTAACAGAATTGGTCAATATGCATGCAAACACACACACACACACACACACACACACACATTCGCACGCATTTATAAGCGTATTGATAGCAAAGTCCTGTCGATACAAAATTTAATAATACCAGGGACTGTATATTCTTATACATATGTACAAAGTGTTTACATGTGCATGCATGTACGTGCATGATTGTTGAAATAAGCCAATTATGAGCAGACATTTTTATCCTTGCATGCGAGCATTACACGAACAGTGCAAAAGCATGCCATAGCAACTGGATATTAAGAAATGTATGCATGTTTGCTTACATATATTTGTATTGACATTCCGTCTAAAACGACCATGAACTCCACAAAAAAATGAAAAAACTAAAGTTCAGTGTCATTCACCCCCAATCTCGCAATTAGATATAGAAAAATGGAAAAAGAAAAATAAAAGTCGCATTTTTTGTATAAACACTTATGTATATATATATATATATGTGTGCATATATATATATATATGTGCATCGTAGGTTTATTTTACCCGTTTAAGGTAAATATTAGGCATTCGCAACAAGATGAGTAAAAGGCATTTCATTTTGCTTTGCTCTCGGTTGTCACAAGCATTGCATATGAAAAACTTTGAATATATGTGCGTGTACGTGTGCGTGTGCGTGTGCGTGTGTGTAAGAGGCGAAATCAAGAAAAAAATCCTTGAAAAATTATTCCATCAGGAGTTCAGAATATCAAATTGAATTCGTTGACTTGCTATAAACGAGCGCACGAAAGTAGTTCAATTATTTATTTTCCACAAAACCAATTGATTGATTATATTCGCTTCAAGTGTAAAGAGGGTAACAGCATTCGGTGTGCGTCAGGAGGAAACTCGAGCAATTCGAAATTTATTTTTGTTAGTTAATATGCTTTAAGTTTCACATCTACATATCTCCATACCTGTTGCATTAGTGCTGTCGGAAGAATGCCTACCACGGCTGTATGTTCGCAAGGGGTTCTCTCTCGCATACACAGTTTTAAAGGCGATTGTCATTGGTGAAACAAATGCTTCAAAAGTCTTCATAGGAAAAACACTGACACTAAGCGACATAACTCGGCTTTTGTTCTTCACTCTGACTTTTTATTTTTTTCGAAAAATATTTACTCGTTCCTCCATATCCCCACACAAATTTCTCCTCGAAGCATCTCTGATATGCGCTTTTCAGTACGCCCTTGAGCTCTTTCCCGTCTTCATCTTCTTAACAGTGGCAAAACTCCGTCCGTTCAGGGGTCTTTTCAGTTTTCAAAGGGTATACGAAAAAGTCTCAAGGGCCAATGGCGGTGAATACAGTGGCTGAGGCATGATTGCCGTGTTGTTTTCGGCCAAAAAATTACGAACAAGACAGGATGAGTGAGCTGGCGCTTCTTCGAAAAAAACTTCGCTGCCACACATTTCATGCCCGTATGCCTCTATAGTGGACTTTGTGACTGGAAGTGTAGATTCGGCTTGTTATCGTGATACTAGACCTCAATAGCTTGAGTTTACAGCAGAAAGTGGCTTTGGAATATTGGAGGTATTTCGTTTTGACAACTTAGCAAAGTTTTTGGATCAACTGTGTGCTAACATTTTTGAAAACTTATGGATTTATCATCCAAAATTTCATTTTTCCTCCTCTGTTCAATAGCCATGGAATATTAGTAGTGCTGCCAAGTACACCATAGAGCACTGATGGCAAAGGATGCAACGCAAACACTCTGGATAGACCTGCTTTTTATTACACTCTTCGATTCAAGATCCCTCAATCAATTTAAGCTTGTCCGTCCGTTCGCCTGGCTTATTGTGTTCGACGTGCATGCCGCAATTTTCGAAATATTTTGATGAAACTTGGTACACTGATGTGTGCTGGTCCAAGGACGAACGCTATTAAAAATGCTTCGGATTGAACTACTTTTTCGTCCACTTTCCAAAGAGCGCTTAATTTTGAAAAGCCGTCATATGAATAATTGTAGTCAAGTGTAGGGTATTTAAGGGTGGACCAAAGACGACTACATTGCTTTTACCTGTTTTCGAAGTTTTTTTGCAAAAATGTGCTGCTGACTTGGCTTTCTGTTCGGTATTCTACACAGCAACAATAGTAGCAGCGATATTAATTGGCATCGTCAACATTAATAACATCAGTTAAGTCAACAATAACTACATAACTACATAAATAAGAAAAACAACAAAGCCGTGGTTCAAAACTGTTTACAAAATTAAAATTTCATATTAACAAGACTTGACGAGGTACCAATAACAAGATCACAAATAAGTTGCAACAACAAAACAGGAATAAAAAATATCAAGAGCTAAATAACGTTCAGCAAAATAGCAATAACGGAATCATTGAATAGGTGACGAATTGGTTTACGAGTCTTTTAAAGAAATTTTAACACCTGCAACGATATCAACACCAAAGGCAATTAGTCGCTATGACGGAACGCCCGTTTAAAGCGTCGTCTGGGGAACACCGTTCACCCGTTCACGTAAACGTAGAAATTAAGAAAGAACTAATGCGGCCTGTAGGACGTCCTCTAGCCGATTGACGTTTAACGTCCGGCTGCTATTGCTAATATATCCCGTTTGTAGGATGCATTGCTGTGTCGTCCTTTAGCTGGTTGATGTTTCTCCATTGAAACTATTTTCGACTGACAAGGCTGATGACAAGCGATGTTTAACCTACGGGCAGGGCTGGGGAAACGAATGTCCAGTGCCCCTAAGCATAGCTATGCTGCTGCTGTAAAGAAGGAAAAGAAAGTAACCTGAATAATTCCTGAAGGCTTTGCTTCCTCTATAATTCTTGTGCTCTTTAACCCATCGCATTTCTACCATATTAATGATCGACAAGCATAAATAATTGTGTTTGTTTGGCTTCAAATCAAATGCTTTGCCCTCAGTACTTGTTATCAGGCGTGGGTCAGTCTCAAGAAATCGGTTGTTATGTCAAAGCTTGCTCGTCTTACGGAGTATGATGAATTTGAATTCCAAGCCTCTACTAAAACCCCTACCTTTAACGCCAATAGAGTAGCGTTCTTTAAGTTGCATAGCATCATTTAAAATATTATCGCTTAAAGAAGTTCTTGATGTCGTCCTAGATAATTCCGTCTAGTCAAGTAACGCGCTAATAAAGGCAACGAACTCACCGGAGTATTTCGCTGGTCTAAGAGTGTATGTTGTGGCTGCAATTCAGGCAGTCAAATAAATCGAATCAAATCAAACATTAGCAATAAATTACTTAACAGGTTCTTCTTCTTGAAGTAATTACGAGTAGTCAGGTGTCGACATATTATCCAATTCAATGGCCTTTCTTTCCCATGTGATCTACTCACACATCAAAATATTGACTATTTATACGCATATAGATCTCGGTAGGCGAAGAACATTATTAACACAACTTACCGGATTTTCGGTCACTAGCTAATCTTTCTTAAAATCAGAAGTAGCTTAGAAATTGGAAAGATATGCGAAACGGCTTTGCCAACCTCTACAGATCTTTAATGTATAACAATCATATTCCTTTATCTATGTACATATATACATGTATGTATTTTATTTTATATTATTATATATATGCAACATATAATGTATACAATTATATTTATGTGAAAGTTTTTCGCGTTTCAACGTCAGCTTGTAATGAAAAAAAAAAAATTGATTACAATTCCTCTTTCCTATTCTATTTCTTTTTTGTTGTTGTTGTATTGTTCTTAAATCATATTTTCCATAACTGGTTGCTATATTTCTTGATATGCACGATACTTTTAATTTTACCTCTTCAATATTCCCAATTTTTTCGAAAGAGAAAAATAATACCGCTTTTTGCCGAAAAAGGTTTCAGAACGAATTTTGCCCAAACCTTTCGAGCAAATGTCTTCATTTATGCTAAATAATATGATGACAGGGTTCGCGTCCTCTTTTATAGTCGCGTCCTCTCCTCGTGACTTTCTTCACGTATTTTTATATTTTTATCAATTGATGAATGAATCGCGTTCGCCTGCTAGAACTCATAACGTGAGAGAAAGAGAGAGAGAGAGAGAGAGAGAGAGAGAGAGAGAGAGAGAGAGGGAGAGAGAATATCACTTTCCATACCAACAACAATTTAAATCTAATAAAGTTGTACCAAAACCTGAAGATGGCAGCGCCGCTGAATATCGTAGCGTTGAGCAAAATGCTTGGCAAGCTATACATATAGTCCACACATAAATAATAATAAATAAAGATCGTGTTTTTCGGATAGTTTAGAAGTCTTCGGCTTCTTACGAAGAAGACGTAATGTTATATGACGACGTGAATATTGATTTGCAGCTAAAGGGTTTATGTGCTAAGTAATTACACCGTGCGTCTCTAAGTGCAAGTCATTCTTTTTGGACGTCATTTGCGTTCCTGATATGTCTCTACTGTGCTCTACTAAAGACTACCTGACTATTGGATGTTGTTCGCCGCTTCTCATATATATGTATAATATATAAATGTGATATTCTTATAAACACAAAAAGACAATCAAGACGCGAAAGTTAACACACGCCTTCTCTGGGATATGCTGGACTAATGCTTAGAATTTTGTCAACATTAGTGAACAGGCTTCTTCTCTGTGATATATATGTGCAAAGATCGCTTTCCAATTAAGATTTGCAGGTTTGTGGGTGACCCGATAAAACCTGAAAAGATTTTTCAAAGCAACCAACCAATTGGCTTTAAAAAGAGCCAAGTAAAGCGTGATGTGAAATTGCGCGAATAACTATTAAAATGTAATTGTATCTCATTGCATCAGGATCATGTGGCGACATAGCGATATAATTGAGAGTATTTAGTATGGAGGCTGTATGATGTGTGATGATATAAAAGCTAACGCTAACATCCACGGCTATAATGCTCTCTTAAGTGCGATTTCTTTCCCGATTCACATAAGCACTTCTAGCGTATTTTCATTCTTTTAGCACTCTTCCTGTTCTATGAAAATCTTCATAAGCAATCAAGTTGGGTTCCTTACGTTATTTACGCTTTTGTGTTTTGGCTAATTATTATCAATAAACCGTTAAACAAAAGAGCACGAGAAGTTTGACGGAAAGTGCAAGAACCCTTATATAAATATATTAATATGAATATTGATTTCAGTTTATACAAGCATCTACGTTCAGGCTCTGTCAATTCGCAGTCGCCTAAAGCAAAGACGATATGAGATCGGCATTACGCTATATAGCACTTGGATGTTTCCTTCGGATGCAATCATTTTTTATAACTGAAGGGAACCTTAAAAAAAGTCGTCCTTTTTATTCTCCTACTAATTTGTTGTGATCAGTCGTAATCAATCACTGGTTACGACCTTGAAGTATATAGCAAGAGGTTTCTCAATTAATACAAGCTGACCAAAAAGGCACTCCTCAATTGAAGTCTGCACTCTGTTGATTTCTCATTAAGAGGAAAACACAATACACAAATAACGGAGTAAATTACTCGCAATTGAAAGGGACAATTCCAATACGTGATAATTACTTGCATGGAAAACAGCTTTTAACGCCTTGACTAAGCCTAACTAAAGCAGGTAAAGACATTATGTTCGAAAAAGGCCGATCATTGAATAGCGTAGATCACAGCGGATAATACAATTCCTCATTCCTTTTCGCTCTTATAGGCGAGCGGGACGCGTCACCTAAACTAAGATAATCGTCTCATCCGTTACTTCATTCATTCATTATAAAGTATATCAGATTTTGTTGGTATGTAAATAATTACCTTTCATAAGAACCCTTCTGTTGGATGTGCAAGTGCATGCAACACCCAGAAAGACTTGAGATGTGTTCAACTTTTATTATACCGGTCGTTTTAGAATCACTTTCTCAGTTGAGGTAAGCGTGTCTGTTCGTCTGTCCATCTGGGTTTTCTCATGTTCAATCTTCGCACCACAACTTTCGAGATGTTTGGCATTAAAAATGGCTCGGATCGGACTACTTTCTCGAGAACTTCCCATATAACGCCCTATTTTAAAAACTCGGGTCCGAGTTACTCTCGATGTCAACCCTTTTGCCATATAAGAGCTTACTTTTCGTGAAAGAAATTGGACCTTGGACCTTTCAAGTCAAGCGATTTTGATCGAGATAATTTTAATATTGTAATATGATCATTAGAAAAAATGGATCTCATGTAACTCCTTTTGAACTTTGCACACATCTGCACAAACTTAATGCACATGGTGTCCTAAAAAGGTAGGGTATAATAATTTAATTTCCATTCCCTAATGTGTACGATCATTATTGGAATCTTCTTATGGAATACTGTAAGAATTTTTTAAGATTTTCTCTGCTCTTTCATTTCTATTTTATTTGCTTATATTTTTATTTACATTTTTTAGTTGATTTCCGCCCGCAAGGTTTCTCTCTATTTCAATTTTTTTTTTTTATATTTTTCTTCTTTTTTTTTTTTCTGTTTCGTTTAGATTACATGCAAAAATGTTGCTGATTTGATTCAATTACACAAAATTTCATTATAGCAACAGCAGCAGCACGACGTCAAATTGAATAAAATACTAAACGATGCTTAACTCATTGGCACATAGTGCAAAAATCTAATGAAATATTCGCTCTATGTAGTTACCAATGTTCACGTTAGTATGTTATGGCACCTGAAACCGTTAGGGAGAAGCATCCTCTACATCCTCTGCATATATACAAGCATTTGTCACGTATGTAGACTGTGTAAACTGTGTATGTATGCTGTCGCAACTTATGCCAGCTAGCAATATAAAGACGGAGGTAAAAAAAAAAATCGAGGTCTAACGCTGAGTATTAATCGCAGGCAATCACACTTCTACACTTTCTTACTCATATAAATGTGAACGTACAACGACCAATCAAAAAGCAAAAGCTCAATTGAAAATAAACGATAATGAATAAACGAGCGAAAATCACGTAAAGAGAAATTCAATGCCGTCGCGTAAACACGCTTGGTATTCCAGGCGGCTGTTCGCTAACATTCATGTTGGCCTAGTAAGCTTAGTAAGACAGAGTCCAAGAGTTTTGCGCAAATTTGTTTTTAGCACTTGCGCGTAATAAGAAGAAGAAAAAATTCGATGCTGCTTTTTGCTCCTTCAGCTTGCATCATTAACTTGGCTATGTGTTTATGTCTGGGAGGAAGTTGTATACGTGAGGAGTTCGAGACAATGTTGTCAAAGGAGAAATGAAATGTGTGTAAATATGTTAGAAGCCAAGCAGTAAACGAAGAAAAAAGTATATTTTTGTGATTCGACTGTCTGTCTAAAGGAACATACATACACATGAGCTTGCTCGCAGAGGTCTTGCAGACCATGAAATTTAATAATTACACATGACACAACTAAGCAGGTTGTTTACGAAAGTTGTCTTCTAATTTTTGCTCTTTATAATTGAAGTAAAACTCAGCAGATGATGATGAAGATGAACTGCTAAATATCGACGTTGAAATTGACTTGTTCTTCCTTAATGATCCACGCAGTATTAAGCGGAGAATGTTGAGAGCATTTATCGCCCTAGATATAGGGAAGACGCAGATATCTTCAAATTTACTGTGATCCAAATTTAATTAGTTCACAAAACGAAATTAATTAGTTCGCAAAAGGAAGGATGAAAATTAATTCTTTGCCTGCCTACAATTGCCTCAATTTGTCAATTTACCGAATGGCGAACGAAACGGCTTCAAAGATATCTCGCATGTCAACAAGCGGTTTCAAGCCGATAGAGGGTCAAAAAAATTGCTGGATTAACATCGTTAGCTGATCTCACTTGTGAGCGTGCATAACTCTCGAAAGCTCAGCAATTTAATTATCAGCCGTCTTTAGCTGCTTCCCGGAGAAATAAGTCTCTTTAGTGCCCATCACGTGTACTGTAGTAAATACTGACCTTATTGCCCAAAATTTTTTTTATTATATTTTATAAGAAAAGTTTGTAAATTGTTTTTTTCTTTTTGCTTTTTCGTGTGACAAATCACTCCCGGAGTGTCTCCTATGGGATGACGGTCAGCAAGCAGTGGGGTAAAAAGAGGGGTGGAGAAAGAAAAAAAGATATAAGAGAGTAAGTGGTGGCCGAAGCCTAGTGGATGTGTGCCGAAGCGATAAGTGTTATGCTGCGTGGAATCCGCGAACACTGATTTCATAGTCGCGATATTTATCTATTCACATGGATTGGGGATATAATGGATCCCGACACTTAACGTAGATAAATGTGACATTGTGTGGTGAAGTTCCAAAGACGAACCTACCTCGAAAGCCCAACATTGAACGCAAATATGTGCCCATATTTTTTGTGCTGGGCTCATAATGTTACAAACGGCACAGCATCAATGTTGCATTGCGTATTGATGAAGGGAAGTAATGATAGATTATTTATCATCAAATAATTAAAAACCCAAGCAATTACTTCTCTTGACTGCAAAGTAACAAAAGTGAAGTGATTGGATATTTCGCTGACTATTCTTCACAATTAATTCACTTATGTCATTTTGTCAGTTATTATTGAATTTTCACACGACACTCGTATAGTTACTTAAGTGCTTATAAATGGAAAAGTGCGGTTTTTCATTATTGCATTTTTTTTTTTCCTACACATTTCCCCGCGCACTACGTGTAATAGGTTAACTAAATGTCTGCTAATATATAACAGTCACCGTAGAGGTTAATGAACGTTTGGTGCCTTGAAAACATGCTAAAGGTAAGAAAAAAAAAAAAAACGTAGGGGTGATCAAGTGAAAAATTAAGCACTTAGAGGCTGACTTCAAATATAACCAAAAATGTCATTATAGTAAATATTATTTGCAAAATTATAATGATAATAATATACCGGTAAAATTAATAACCATCAAGCACACGACACCTTCGTGCAGTTTCAGTAAAGAAAACACCTGCAGTGCACTGGACGAGAGTGCAAGCTTCATATATATGCACATATATGTATATGCATATGTATGTATATGCTTCCTCTCTTGTCAAGTTTGTGCCTAACAATCATTGACAAAGTCTGACAAACAGACAAACAGACAAACAGCATCCATATAGCTCGTTAATATGTGATGATTATTTTATTATTTATGTCTTCTTGTCGAGGCGAAACTGTTTGTTTGCTACTCGTCTCTTTGTTGTAAGCAATATTTTGAACAGAGAAGCAACGGAATTCATCTTGTCGCCGTACTCAACCTTACAAATAACATTTAGCGCTTAAACTAGAGCAGGAAGAGCCATCATCTAGACCGGCATAGCACCAGGACCGCAGCTTTTCGCAACAAGCGTAAATAATAATATAAAATATTTATTTTCCCACAAGCTTGACAAAAATTTTGTTGTTGCCTTACATGCATGCATGCACATAAATTGTGTGAAGAAGAAAACATCTAAAATGTCTCTTTCTCCTTCGCCGTCTCTCTTTTTCGTTATCTTTCTCTCGCCAGATTGGAGGAGAGCGCTCTTTACCTACTTATGCGCTCGTATACGCTTTTGTTGTTGCGATTTTTTCTTCTTCTTTCAATACGCTTTAATCTTTCTTTTGATTTGCTGCTCTATGTTACAATGGTTTCTATTTTCGTTTTGTTTTAACTTGTTTTCTTTTTACTTTCCTCTCTCTCTCTCTCTCTCTCTCTATCTCTCGTTCTCTCACCTTCTCACTTTCTACCCGTTATTTATTCTCTTTTAAATTCTCCTGCAGAGGAAAGTTTCTCTCTACATGACTCCACATTAAGCAGTCGCGCAGTCATTTATACAAAACATAATTGTACGACATGTCCAAGCATTTAGAAGAAAAGCACAACTCAGTAGCACTTTTAAATATAAATATAAAAATATCTTCTGCTATATTGCATTTGATCTTTTTTTCCAACTTTAGCAGCGATTCTTATCAAATTCATTCATTTTAACGTTAGTTTTGCAATTTCGAAAGCGTTTTCATTAAATCTTTGAAACACCCATTAGGGTCTCTAGAGAATGATCTCCGTGGTCTCTTCCATCATTTTATAATCTTATTCAGCCAATTTTGTTCGTCAAACTATTTTTTAAATATTTAGTCTGGTAAGAACCACAAGTGGAAGCCTTTTCAACAACATAGGAATTTTCATTACGAGACATTAGCCATATAATTGCCGTCGTAATGTCGGCGAAGTCCTTTCATATTATTTCTTATTGACCTATTTCGCGAATAAGATCGTTCCATGTATTTAAAATTATATAATTAAACATACGTGGGTAGCCCAGTAAGCAAAGGTTCAGCTACTAACAACTCACTACATCCTTTTTGCTTAATAATGTCATTTAAAGGTCTTGACATATTTTGTATAATTTTTCTTGTGTAGGA
>KK502593.1:0-36548 GCA_000688735.1 Glossina austeni
TTTTTTTTTTTGAATGCGTGTATTATGCATGTAATTGTAAAACTGTATATTCATAAACTTTAGCATTTATGCCATTATGGCACCTTTAAGTCGCTTTCAGCGTAAACGGGGACAGACGAAGAGCCGAAGTGCATAAAAGGGCTCGTACCAACATCATCTACATATGTATATGCAATTGCAGACTTGCGAGTCTGTGCGAAATTTTACACTTAAATCTGTAAATTTTTCTTGTTTTTTCACCCATAAAACTTTTTATTATATTTGTTATACTTTTCCTCGTATATATGTTTTCTCGCTATCATTGTATACACAAACTAAAGCAGCAATCATCTGAATTATTTTAAGATTTTGTAAAATTTTTCTTTCTTGCCCAAGCACATTGTGGATTGATTAGTTGGTTGGTTGGTTGCCTTCTTTTCTTTTATAATATTTTCAAAATAAATTATTTTCACAGTTTCATTTAAATAATTGACTTAAACCACCGCATTTGATTTATCGTACGTGTCGTTCATTGCATTTGTTATTCATTCTGTATTTACTCTCTTTCTCGCTCATTTCGCCATTGTTCTATCGTTTTCGATGATTGAAGATAATTCACAATTTTTCTACTTAGCTTTTGTTTTATTGGAATAAAAAACAATAAAATTTCCTGCGTCATGTATATATGACAAGTACTGACTGTTCTACTGAGTGTTAACGCAGCGACTAAAATCTCAAATAAATTTTGATGCTGTTTCATGTCCTGATTTTGTGCTACTTTCATCCGCCTCTGTTCAATCTCTGGAGCATTTTTATCGCAAACTGTAGAGCCGTATCTAAAAGCTCTATAGGATGCTGTATACAAAAATTCTCTTCTCTTCTCAAAATTGCTTAATCAAGGCTATCTCTATATTATGCAGAGTTAAAGAGAAGAACGACGAGGAAGAACAAGATGTAAATGTTAATTGAAACAACAGAATAGTAAATGTTATAAAGCAGAGTAACATTCTTTTGCGTTATAGTTTTATAACTCTGTAAATTTATTTAAGTGCATTTTAGTTCTGCAAAGCGACACATGTTCTGTCCGCCATGTGCACTTTACAGTCGCTTTTACAATATATTTCTGCTATGCTCTGTTAAGTGACTCGGTCAGAATTCTGCTGACTTTTCTGTTGAATTTTAGGAATACGACGACTGTTAGTGTAATGCATGATGTTTAGCATAATGTTGAGCATGAAAATGATTGGGCTTCAAAACAATGCCTTTTATGTAATTATTTAAACGACAACTTTCCTAAATATAATTATATTGTAATTAATTTAGCCAAAGAAATAAACTGTAAGACTAAAGTCTTAAAGGACTAGCATAAAAAGCCTAACGGCTTTATTGAAAACTCGAGCGCACTTGAAAGATGAGCCCACGCCCTTTGAATTGTTAGTCGACATTGTCTGCCAACTCTCGACCACTTGATTTCTTTGGCGTAAAAATATTGTGAAAAACTATTTGTTTCAAATTTTGTATTGTCCCCTCATCTTTCTTGCAAAGCACTGAACAAACCGCCAAAAGTCCAATCTTTTACTTTTTATTAACTAACTCTACTTGCTACTACTTGCTAACTTTATTTAAAGTTAACAAGTCTTCTCAACTCTTCCCCGCTAGTTGGTGCACGAGGACAGTTGTTGTTATTTTTCTCTCGAAACACCTCTATTTTCTTCATATTCTCAACGGATCCAATTGAAGAAATCGACAAAGGTTGAATGCAAAGCTCGAATTACTACCTTATGGAAGGAGATATAAAAAGATATTGAAAATATAAAAAAAGAAAAGAAAACCAAATCCAAGACGATTGAAAGGGTGTCTTCAAAAACTTATTACAAGATATAGTAAAATGTCCTGCTTATGGTGTGCTTCCAAATGTAATCGCTTTGGACGACGGCTCAACAAACCTGCGACAACTAAGTTTGCATCGGAGTGTTGTGGTATTTCCCCCCTGCCTTTAGTGCTACCCATCGTTTAAGAAACCCAGAACTAGAAGCAAATTCTCCCGATGATTGGAAAGATGTTAAACTTTCAAATTTGACTAAAATACTATATGAAAACCTACTAAATAATTCAGCCGATCGAAAACAGCACTCATATAAGGGCAAATTTGAAACAATTTACGAAAAGTGATGTCGTCCTCATGTATCTTTTCCGAAGCTTTTACCTGGCCTAGCTTTGCAGCATCTATTAACTGATTTTAAGACCCAACAGCTGATCGATACGATGATCTGGTATTAGAACAGGCATTAAATACTTTCGACTTCATTTGCCATTAAATGACTGTAAGAGATTAGGCAAACTAGTAGCGTGCACTGTCAGTTTGTGAAACTGACGAGCGCTAATCGTTATACGTTCGGTTATTATTAGCCCGTATGCATGGCAGATGTTATGACTGACAGACGACAAGTGGTGTCACGGCTCCTTCCCAGATTGCTGCTGTCTTCTATTTTAGTTAAGTCGATGTAGTCACCGTTATTTGACTGCATGGTACTATAAGTGACTGTATGGTTAGAATGCAAAGTTTGTGAAGTGATGCTCTAATGATTAATACACAGAAGGCATTACATACTCCCAATGAAACTTTTTACACAATATAAATTTTGAATTTTAGTATTAAAACATGAGTTTGCAAATATTTGATTTCGTTCCTAATATATTTTTATGGCCTTTAACACCCATATATGCTGTGCCAAGTTCTACAAATAGGAGGTAAAGTAAGAAAAATGTAAGTAAAGACGTATTATTTGGCCAACACTTTAAAGTTTTCTCGGTTTTATAATTGTGAGTACTTCAACTGGATGTGCAGAGAACGAGAGAAAACAATATGGAAAAGAAAAATCAACTAAAATAAGTGGTTTCGTATAAATACATGCATGCGCATACATGTCGTACACAAATGCTGCATTTTTTTCTTCGTGCATAAGTAAATAAGTAAAAAACCCTTTAGTACTATTAAGAGAAACTTAATTCAACAAAAACAGAAAACCATTGGTCTGAGGTGAAGGCGAATCGTTATCACCCTCCTTACGATGAACGTTCAGAACAATTTCGCACAAAATTGTGACTACAATTTGACTTTGATGGCGTGCAGGAAACATTCCTGTAGACCAAAACGAGTTCAAATAGAAGAAAATTTTTTAATTGACTCAGAAATAAAATAATGCAAGTATTACAACAAAGTTAGCATACTTTCCTTTCTTAACATTGACTTTATATGCTTGAAAGAGTCGTCAAAGGCAAAGGATGGATACATGTGTACGTAAGCATTGATTTATTTGTCTGTACTCTCCTCTTACAAAAGTAATCAAAAGAAATTACTTCAATTATTGAGTATTGCATTCCGGTGGAAGCTGTAAAATCAAATATCTTCCTTAATGTGTGAAATTGATCTCGGAAACAATTTCACACATGTTTTTAGGCCTACTACAGTCAGTTGTGCACAAGCAATCGGAAGACATTCACTAACCTAACGACCTTTACGCAGATATATCGTAAGTATTTTTCTCAAAATTTTACTTCACATGTTTTTTTCTTTTTTTTTTTTTCAATTTCATTTCTATGTAAGAGCATTCAACAGGTACTCTACGTCAACACAATTATGAAAACAAAGTTTTAAAGAAAACGGAGATAGAGAAATTGGGTCGCCTTAGGCTGCATCTTGCATATCTATTCATATCTAATCATATATGCAAATCTTAAGTACTGTGACGATTATTCGCAACCTTTTGTCCTTGACGTTTGTTCTTAATTTGCAATCAAGTATAAAAGGAGACTGTGTGCAAGTGAAATCAATTTAATTATGTAAGTAAGCTAGCGCCAATAATTTTTGAAATGGAAATCCTTCGTTCCAAGTACAAACAGTGTAGTAAACCAAGTCGGACGATTAATAATCGCATATACCTTGCGTAATATAATTCTTTGTTTATTTCTTTGATTAAACCTCGACAAATAGTGATTTGTTTCCATGTGAAGGCATACTTTCTATGGGCGATCTTATATCAAAGAGAACCCAAGACGTGAACTGAAGCGACTCAAACTTAGCAAAATTAATTTTATCGCTAAAGATGTTACTATTTTGGAACTATTTTCGTCACGAAGTATTAGCAATTGAGCTGATTTATAATATTCATGGAAATTATTCAGCGGATAGAGCTATTATACAGTAAATATTAAATAAAGGATTATTTTTGAAAAAATATTGAAAAAAAAAGCAACACCGGAGTCATTCTTGCAAGATATATGGTACGTCGTGCAACCAGTGCAGTTTGAATGAATGATAAAAAGAAACACTTCATCTTCATGTTTTTGTACAGCATAGTAGAACATGTGGAAGATTCCAAAAATATTTCTGTTGTAAAAAAATTCAATTTCTGTTAATAAGTAATGTTCAAGGTAACTCAACGAAAGTCTGCCGTTTCACTACAGAGCATTGCTTTAAATGTATTGCAAAAAAATCAAATGAGCAAAAGAAAATTATTGGAGCTGTGCCACGGAGCTCTTTCGAAAAAGTGTGCCTCAAGATAACCGATAATTTAAGGTTTCCAGTTTTATACAGTTACGCTCGAGGAATCAAACTTTTGGCGTATTTAGAAGTAAACCTTGCCTACAATTATATTTTGGTATCATTTTCGATTACTTTTCCCCCTTATTATAATTAATTTAGGCAAGGGAAACAGATGCTAACACTAAAGTCATCATCAGAACCATTTATACAAGAAACAAAAAAAATTGATTTTCTGAAAAATTTCACATGAGAGAAGTGCAACAATCTACGAAAGAAGCTACGTACTGAGGAAACTAAATCAACTTGCAATCTTAACTGTTCATTGGATGATTGACAGTTAGAAGAAGTCTCAATAGTTACAAGAAGAATTGTATTCTCCTTAGTGGTGGTGTAAAAGTGTACTGGTGGTCGCTCTAATAGATCATAAACATGAAAATCTACGCAAAATTGAAAAATCGATGTATCTGCTATAACATAAGATGCGTGCAAAAATTCCCCATACGCCCTGTACACACTAGTTGTCGCTTAGAGTTTCGAGCACATATTTGGTTTGTTGATAAGTGTTCAATATCCCGTCGCGTTTATCTTTGATGCGTGCATTTTTCATTAAATTTTTCTTGCAAAGTTAATGGCATCTGCCCACAACGCTGTAGAATTTATTCGATTCTCGCACACGTATGAAGTAATAGCTAATGAAATGTAAGTAGCCGTAAAGAAGAGAGCAATTCATGTGTAAAACTTTTTCTGAAACTTGAACTACCCCTATATTTATTCAAACACTATAAAAAGAGCACAGGATAGAACAGTGCATCCGTCCACCGATTCGGTACATTGCTAGTATGTCGTGCTCTACATATCGTCTTTCGAATTTTTGAAATACGATTTACTATTGAGTAGTTCTAGGGAAAGACTACCACTACTACTGCTATTCTAAGAAAGTTAAGCAAGTAATGAAAAAACTTAAATTGGCCCCCCTTTTGCTGCTTTTCAAGCTTCAGCTGTCGGCAGTGATCCGCGGAGTTGAAGTCGTAATCACGATTGGAGCAGATAAAGAACGAAATATTGTTGGATCGACAAAGAGATAGATAGCTGGGGATAAAAGAATTCGAATAGTTAAGATTAAAAATACGTTTCATTCGTAATAGTATTAAAAAAAAAAATTAAAAAAAAAAAAACAAATGAAAACTGAATACAAATCAGACTTTTCGGGGTCTCTGGTGCATCGTCGTATCACGTGTTAGCAACGTGTGGCGAATCTAATACATCCCCTGTGATGGATATAAAAAACCAACAGCGGATTTAACGCAAAGCTTGTTATGCTTTATTAAATATACTGCTCCTTGCCCTTCTTTCTGCGGTATATTGTTTCCGTTTCCCTTACACTTACGGAGCGCGCGCATGAGGTTAACTATTGTCATATTTTATGTACTTTTACTCGCGACGTCAAATATATCCAAATGCTGATAAAAAACATTGCATATAATTTGTTGCTGTACGTGGTTTCACTTCAGAAAAGTATTTAAACATTTTCGCGTGTATTTGCTGTAAACAGCATTCTCTGCATATTATGTTTCTGTGCGTATACATATATCGGAATATATAACATAAACCAAATATATATGTTTTTACATGTATAAATATTCGGTCTGATGGTTTGATGTGCAATTGATTGCTGCTTCACTATAAAGATCTGCATGCGAAGGCAAATTGTGCGATTTCAATAACAAAAAATTAAAAAGAAAAGAAAATGAAATAAACACAAAAATGACAAAGTACTTGTACTCCTATCCTCCCACGGTATACTCCACAGGTTTTGACATTTTATTACAGTACATGGAACATATATGAAAGAACGAAAAGCAAAAGTGAAAACAAATATTACCGAATGTTGTACTGCGAGTGATCAGTTGACAATTAAAAATAATAATGCGTTGGAGCTAAGTGGAGGTAACGAGGAAAACACAAAAAAAAAAAAAAACATTGTCTGAACTGGAAATCCCATTGGAAAGGGTACTGTCTCTCAGCACGTGTACCAAGTACACGACCCTATATGCAAGAACTTAAAGTGTGATTGAAAAGCTTTTAAAAAAGTTCAACGTTGCAAAGCATATTGCGAAAAAAATTTGGGGGCTGATCGGCTTGTACGTTTTCTTTAGCTTTTGCTTTTGATTTGCTTTGTTTATACAATTCTTGCTTTGCTTGATGCATCGCCACTAAAACAAGCCTTTAAGATGTTTTCATCTTCTTTCGTTTCGAAATTCATTAATTAAAAGAAAGCAAAAGACAAATTGAAGAATCGGTGGCACAGGCAAAGCCAGAAAAATGTTAATACTCTTTAGATGCGTTTTAAGCTTTCATATGTCCTGGTACTAATTCGGATCCATTGCGCTTCCGACATTTTTCTGTCGTATTCAAGCTCTCTAAGAGCTAGCGAAGAGCTTGCTATGAGAAGAAAGAGACAGAAGCGAGGAAAGAGCGGCAGCATGACAGTCACCAGCGCCTTTGTTGCTGTCAATAGAGAGAGCCTTTGTCGTAGCTCTTTCCATCACTATGTGATCGCAGGTAGTTTAAGCCATTCTGCCTGGACGACTTGATAGCTTTTATAAGCTTTTATTAATCTGTTCTATTATTAACCAGCATTTGTTGCTGGCGATAGTGCTTCCTAGTGGTGGCTTCGTTGTGAATTGGGTTAGGTCGATTCATTTGAAACGGCCCCGCGAGTATTTGGATTCATCGTCGATGATAATGATTGGGACAGACTTCAACATGACTTCTTTATCCTTTCGAACATCGTATCTAGTAGCTCTACCCTTCGAAATTAATAGAAAAACTAACGTGGATACCCTTTGGCGCTTCTTTCATGTGTAACTTGATCTATTCAAAACACAAAAAAAAACACGCCCTTCTTACTTCAGTGAGATGAATTGTGCTGCTGCGTAAAACTTATGTCACGTGTTATCGAATGCGAAATTGTGCCAGACACGACCTCTGTTAGTGTCATACGCCAATACTGACAAGAGAATTTTCTCGATACACTAGTAGTGTACTTAGCACGAAATACGGCAATAAGTACAGAGATCTTTTGCTCCATTGCCAATTGCTCCAATTCTTGCATAATAAATTAGTTTCACTATTAAAGTAAAAACAAACGTCAGCTAATTGTTGCACACTACAATACTCTCAATCTCTGCCTAGCACATTGTCTTATATTTCCATTATCACTATAGAACGAAACGAGAAGCATGGATCCATGAATGAATAAATATTTGATTTCAATCTCTTGCATTTTATAAAAAAATAAAAACTGCCACCTGGACATAATAAATTAAGTGTTTCGTAACAATGTTATCAATCATTTACTTACCTAAGCTAACGTATATGTGCTTGAGAGTGTATGACATTTTAGAACATTCAAAGAAAAGTTTCTCCATTAATTTTTTTTTTTGTTTTTCTTTATTTTTCTCGTTTTTCTACTTAGTAACGTAACTAACCTTTCATCAAAATGTTGCTACGCATCTATAGATATGAGAGATGAAGCACATATTCATATTTATGTGGATAGTTACTGATATGCAGGACATTTTATATGTGTGCATCATGTGTGCGTGTGCGTGTGTGTGTACATATGTATAACAACTCATACAATAAGTCTTGATAAATGCACAAACTAGACTAGACTAGAATAGGCAAGCAAAACGTACGTACGTAATATCTGCAAGAATTTATAACAATTTCTATGTGCTCGCATAACAAAAAAAAAAACGAAAGGTAAATAGAGAGAAAGAATATTGAAAAGAAAGGAAGGAGAAAAGGATGCCATTCTATAACAACGTTGTCTACAGAATAGCAAACGCACGATCTACGAATAAATACGCATACATACGCAAACGTGCAACTACTTTGTATACAGATAAGTTACGCACAAACATACACATCAGATCATGTGTAAGAATCTGTACTTTCACATTTCAACGCCTCGTTGTAATTTGCAGTTCAGTCTAATATTAACGCAAAAGTATTCAGCCTACAAAGATTACCTACAAAATTAATTGTGTAACTACAAGAAAAAAAAAGAATTCAAGGGTTCGTACTTTTTAGACTAGCTCATCATGCAATGCATGCAATGCATGGTATTCTTCGACGTTGCCATAACCAACAATAACAGCCATATACGGGGTTTACGGTTATCATCATGCAGCTGCAAAAAACTATGTCGCCGAGTCCAGGTACATTCATCCAACACTGTCACAATCTTTATGATTTTCTTTTCACAACAATAATGCGTTTTTCTACTTCCACATATAAAAATGATATGCTCACATATACAGTACTGAAGTCCATTGTTCTGCTTGTGTGTTACTGACATTGTAAAATTAAAAGAAAGAATGGAACGCATACACAAATAAATTTCATTTATCTGCGTACATATGCATATGCACTTTCACCGCAGTCTGTCTGTCTGTCCTTCCCATGTATTCGGTATAATGTATGCTTATATTTATGGTATGCACATAGTATGCTCTATATAGACTTCACCTGTTTCCCTGAAAGTGGGCAAATATTTTCAAACACACAAGAGAACTTTCAGAGAGAGGGAAAGCAATTGCGAGTCCATTGTGACGTGCATGCATTCGTGTTTGCGATTTTATATAATACTAAAGCAGATTTTGCTTGCATAGCTGCAATCATCTGTCATGCTTTCTTTTAATCATGTTAGAATAATAGCTGAATGTAGTATGTAGTATGTATGTATTTGTTGTTGTTGTTGTTGTTGTTGTTGTTGTTGTTGTTGTTGTTGTTGTCCTGGTTGAAACAAAAAAAAGAAAGCTTTTCGGCTTGGTTTACATCAAACTTACACACACAACAGCAAGTATAGCGTTGTTAAGTTACTGAAGACAACATGCTCAGCTAACAAATTTTTGACAGTTTATCTATCTTTATATGCGCATAAAATATCAGAGACGTATTGCTTTCGCTCCAAACTATGAAGAGAACAAGTTCCAATTAAATCGTAATAAAGAAAAAAGGAAAAAAAAAAAAAATTGCGATAATTGAAAAGTTAACCTTGAAGGCAATCATTATTCTAGTTTTCTTTCAAGCCTTCATTAATACTAATTACAATTCATGTGACTTTTACCGCCTCCAGGACAGTATGGATTATTAGTTATGCCATTGTGTTCTCTCTCTATGAAAGCTACGTCACTGCACTTTCCTGTAGGTCGGTCAATAGCTATTAATTGAGGTAAATATTGATATTGCCTATGAATAGAGCGTTTCACTCTTAAATATTGTAAAATTTTTTTTAATTTTCAACCAAATTATCCATCAATTTAAATCTTCATAATGGGAAAACATTTTTCAAATTAATAAATTTTTTGTTGTTCTCTATATCAAAGATAATATATTTACTTTCATCTAAAGTTGATTAGGTTTGTTACGCGTGTAGTAAGTACTACTCCTGCTTAAGAATGGGTAACTTAATAAAACCGCCCGACTCTGATGAGACACCTGAACACAAACTAACCCCAACTAGTGACCAAAACTAGAATATCTACCATGTTGATATAAAATTCAGATGTCCATCGGGGAGTCGATTATTTAAAAATGAATAACAAGCAATTGTAGCTCTACAGGAGTACAGCAAAACGCTTAAGATGATGCAGAATTGCCTCTCATCACTGCTCATTCACCCTGCGAATTTATATCTCGTAAGTTGTGGAATCACATGGCGAGTTAGAAATATCGACAATACCAAGCCATTCACTTGAATCAACGCCTAGCTAGCGCGAATATGGAGACTTGCAGTTATGCAGAGAATTGTAACTAAGTACGAACGTAAGTTACTTATCAATATCGAACTAGCTGGATTCTACCGTTCCTACGTAAGCAGTATACAGAAAAAGTCCTAAAAATGTTGGGAGTAGCACAACAAAATCATGGCATTCCTATGAACAGAAGAGAATCATTTTCGTGCGAATAGAAAGCAAGTTAAAATGAGCAGAAGAGGAAACATCGGAAAACAATAAGCTTTTTGCTTGACGCCGTAATTAACTTTTCAAGTCTACTGCTCTAACATCACTTTCCTATTGACACCAAATGGCGAAAATATCCGCTTCATTCATATAGTCCCAGTTTGCCGAACACTACCGCACAGACTTCAAATTCCTGAAAATCGATATGCAATGCGGCGCTGTGTTAATGCCACGTTCGCTGAACGCAAGCTGACGACGCCACCGAAGGAATTTTGATGGCAAGTTTGCATAAATCTCGAACGATGTTGAAACACACTTTGGCGTTACATCGCTATTCTCCCAACAGCAATCACATCAACATACATGAAACAAATTACAAAAAGACCAGGCGCCCTTTAATTGCGCTTATATGCGCCACTTAAGTAGAGTAAAAAACAAAAACGTTTCCTCACTTTGAGCCAAGTTTTCGTCTTTCCGCTTGATTTACCCGATACACACTTTATTCGCGCATAACATGATAATAATTTGTGCAACACGACACACATCATAAATTCGCTGTTCGAGAATAACTCAAGCGTCGCCCATGTCGTATAATTGCAAACCATACTCGTTGAAAAGCTTGCTTAAGCAATTTGATATTGCGAGCCAAATATGGAGTCTTGCGTTCGATCGCGTATGTTTGTAACCTTAAGAAGATTGTACGCGTCACTAATTTCCTCTTATGTTTTTTATGGAATTTATTGGCGAATTTCTAGCGGATTCTTAAGAGACACAAGTTTTAGTATATAATTGCCTTTGAATGCATTCAAAACAGAATTTTGAGTTCGATAAATCATAAATAAGTATAAATAAAAACCTTCAAGTTTTTCCAAAAGCAGAAGAAAAAAAAGCCTTTCTTTAAGTGTCAACAACTTTCGAAAAAATTTCTAGCAATCGATTTTTTGAAAACTTTGCTTTTCATTTCAATCAACCAGTCGTGAATTATATTTCAAATACGTGTTAAGTAAGAAAAAATTTGAAAAAGGAAAATTTGTTTTTTGCAATTGAGAAAATTTCTGTGTCAGTTAATTTTTATTGAAGAAGAAAATCACAAATAAATTCAAGCCAATTAAATACGAAAGAAAAATCAATCAATCAAGATGGTGTGTGAGGATAACTTTAAAATTCCAATGCACGCCGGTTGGGCATTTACGACAGCATTTCTCGTTTTAGATGGGATCACGCGACGATTATACCTCGAAAGAAGCCAAACTCATTAATCAAGCAAAACGGGAATTGGCCAATGGCATGGACAAGGATCCCGTGGAAAAATTAAGGCTTATGTGCTATGCCAAAGGAGCCAAAGGCATCTTGGGCTTGGCCAGGTACATATAAAGTAAAGTCAAAGTCAAAACTTCCAACTGTTCGTAATGTCGTGTCTTTTTTTCCTAAAAATTCTAAGAGCCTTTCGCAATATGGATCGCAACGGCGATAAACTTTTGCATGAGGAGGAATTTGTTGATGGCATAAAGCAAGCCGGTCTACCCCTAAATGCCGATGAAAGTAAGTACATGTTCCGGCGGTTCGACGAGAATAGCAAAGGCTGTGTACATATGGATGAGTTCCTAAACAAATTGAGGGTAAATTCAAATGAAAGGTTCGTCTGGTTTCTTTTCTAACTGTTGCGATTCGTTTTAGCCCACGATAAATAAGAGCCGGTTCGACTTGATTGAGAGGGCTTTTCAGAAAATGGACCGTAGCGGTGATGGAATGATTACCGCGAAAGATTTAAAAAATGTGTACACGGTTAAGTACCATCCGAAATACCTGAGCGGGGAATTAACCGAAAAAGAGATACTTGGTCGATTCTTGGAGCACTTCGATACAAGCTGCGGCATCCATGATGGCAAAGTTAGCAAAGAAGATTTCCTTAACTATTACGCCACCATAAGTGCTTCGATCGATAGCGATGCCTATTTTGATTTAATTATGCGACAATCTTATAAACTTTAAAACAATTAACTGAGACGTGCGTTGTTAATCATAAAATTTCGATGTTTAGAATGCTAGCGCTAGAATAGCACGATGTCCTTATTATATACAAATATAAATTTTAAAAAAATTCGACTGTTTTTTGTTCATCGAATTGTGTTGCATTTACCGCGGATTCGCTAACAGTTTTATTTTCCGACGTAGCTGACGTATACTCATAATTATTAACTAGAAAAGTCTTAAAACCTTCACAATGCAAATTCTAGCTAAAAAAAAATCAGAAATGTTGTGAGTTGTGTGCGAGTAAAAATTTGAAAAGCTTTGCAGTTAACAGAAAGACGGGCGAATGATAGATATTAAGTAACAGTTTAGGTAAAATAGAAATAATGTTTCTGCTCAAGGGCCGAAAGCAGAGGCAAAATATGAATATATGAATAGAATTAGTGCGTTATGTATGTATGTATAGACGGCGTGCGAATGAAATTGAAAGAACTCGTACTCGTTGTTATTCTCGCCAAAGGTAAGATTTTAGATTTTTCCAAGATATTATTGGTGTCGAGAAATACGTCTGATAAGTGTGATCTAATAGGAAAGACATAAAGATGCTTTATAGTTCAATTCAAGTCAGGGCTGATTAGAAAATATCAAAATTGCAGAAATTCCTTCAACTGTTACTATTCTTTGCTGAATTGAACCAAACAACGCCTTACACAAAGTGAAAGATGACGAAAGTGGCGAGTGAACATTCTTTCCATTTCAAAATCTTCGGTTTCGTCATCGAAGCTTTTCGGCAAATTAAACAATAAAATAGCTCCTGTACATGTGTGCGTATATATCACTGGGCAACGCAATTAGACCGCCGCGGAAATGTTTAATAACGAACGAATGCAGGTAAGTTTATGCAAGAATTTCTTGCAAATCAAGTTACGCTTGTTTATATCCTTAAAACAACAACAGCAACGATTTTAGCAAGCAATTCTAAATGAAATGCAAACATGCAAACTATGCGCGCAATCACTTTTGTATATGTGCAAGTGTGTTAGTTTTGTACCTCAATTATGCAAATTTAATGCGATGCGATGGTGCGTTAAATATATGAAATAATTCAAGTAATTAAATGTTCTTCTCATTGACAGTTGTTGTTGTCTTGATCTGGATTCTTGTCGTGGCGCCAGCTGGCCACGTTAATGTTGAAACACTATTAGTTCTTTATTAAACTAATGTCGTTGGATACTGCAAATGCGATTTAAAGTTATTTTAACTAATCATCGAGACGAATAGTTTAACTGCAATTCGACACTCGGCTAAGTATGTGAAATTTTCCTATGATTCTAAATTATTTCATGTATTTGATATGTTTATTTATTCCAAGTGTTGAGGGAGTACGACATATGTCCGCTGAATGTAAAAAGTTTACGGACCATATAGGAAAACTAATACGAATTTCGGTGCACTTTCTCGCTGCAGGAACATATCTTATGTTAAGATTTTTTATACTAAGAATTATAATCAACAGAAACAGCAATGGTTCCTATTAAAAATAAGTTTTCCTCTTAGGAATTGGTTCGTCATGGCAGTCATCACATAGGTACACTACACTTCTCCTAATCGTGGACTGATTGTGATCTCTTCACTATTCCCCAAGAGATCTTAATAATATCCTCGCCAATCGTATCTTTTCTTGCTTGCTCTTGTTCTTCTTCTGCTTATGAAACATTCTCAGTGCGTTTACAGATATCGCGCAAAGAGTATATATTTAATAATAAACTGCATGGCGAATTTTAAATTAAATGAACACTAAGACATATTTTATGACAAAAGAAAAAACGGAAAGAAAAACGCACGCATACACAAGACACACATGCACATAGTGTGTTTTTTCATTAATAAATTTTAAATGAATTCCGGCAAATTTCTTGTATTCTGTTTGCATTTATTTCTTCTTCTTTTTTTTTTTTTTTTTTTTTTTTTTTTTTTTGTAATCTATTGCCCTAAATACGTTTATCAAGTAACGGATGTTACTATAAAAAGCTTTTAAAGCNTAATCTATTGCCCTAAATACGTTTATCAAGTAACGGATGTTACTATAAAAAGCTTTTAAAGCTGAACATGTAACGGAAATGACTGTTAAATGCAACAAACATATGTTTTAACGTTCAAACGTTTGGCAATTGTAGCTCTACACAGCACACACTCATGCGTGCAACGAGTGATAAATTATATATATATTAAAAAAAAAAAAATGAATAAAAATAATAAAATAAAATAAAAAAAAATTACAGCACCCTTGTGGCGAATCTTCGATACCCACCATTCAAAATTTATAAAATTGAAATTAAAATAATATTTTTAAATTTTAATTTAGAACAACCGTTCCAAGACCAGATGATCGTTAGACGAGCGAGTAGCATTGAAGCGATTCAACGCAAGTTAATTAAGAATATGCGCATCTGACGTGATCTCTACTATGCAAGCCGGGAAGCATACTTGGCTTCCACTCGCTAAGCCTTGTTGGGTATAAAAACAAAGTTCATACATATTCGCAAACATGCATACAAGTGAAGTGAAGGGAATGTACCGAGAATTGGAAATTAAAAATTAAATAAATTTTTAATAAAATTTTTCGAAAGAAAAAACTACGTTTTTTTAGTTTTTTTTTTTAGTTTATTATAAACGTATGGGAGGCAAACAAATAAGGAAAATAAAGGAAAGAGAAGCGATAAAGTTCTGTTAACAATCGTTCAAATAAGCCGAAAACAATATTTACCACATTCTGTTGTTTTGCTGGCTACTGGCTGCTGGCTGCTGGCTGCTGGCTGCTGGCTTTACTCGGATAGAACAGCAACGATTGCAATAACGGCAATAGCATCACCGGCAATAAAAACAACAACAGTAAGAGTAACACTACAACATCAATAGCATGAAATAGTAGAAAACACATGTAAACTGCTTTGTATTCCTAGATAAGTAAAATGAGATGCGCACACACTCACACACTATACTCGAATGGGTGCGTCTCTATGCATGTATGTATGTATGTATGTATGCATAAGAATTCTTTACACCACATATGGGATATGTGTGTGCAAGCACGCGCAAGGAAGGAAACCACTACTAACTACTTTCTGCTAAAATGGAACAAGAACCACTATCGCAAACAATACGCTCACAAAGAAAAGATGGAAGAATGTAGCGTGCTGAGCGCATTATATATAGAATCGTTATGTGTGCATTTTTAGATAGACGTATGTTACATACGTGCATATTTTGTAAGCTTTGCTATAAAAATTGTTTCGTATAAAATTTATTACTGGCTCTTGAAAACCATAAAAGAGGAAATTGTACATAACATCCTTGTTGTTAGTTTGTGTTTTCCTTTCTTTTTTTTTTTTGTTTTTTTTTTTTATTCTTTGTTCTTTTTTTCTTTTCCCCTAACTATTTATCCTTAATCGTGTATGCACTTGTGAGTGAGTTTGTGTATATGTGTTAATAATATTTTAAAATTGTCGAAAATTTTTGGCTAAATTTTTCATGTTTTATACAAAAGCATTTTTAGTTGTATAAGATAAATGGGTTCGTTACTCGTTACGGTATTAAACACTACATCCAACGTGCCGGTAGGGATGATAGTGTTAGTAGCTGCAATGTTTGGATTAATTTCTGGTAAATCTCTAAGTAATTGATATGTGAGGATATCGGAGAATAAATTGGTTTTTGAAAGCATCCTAATTTCCGTATCGTTATTTTAATTTAATGAAGTCGCAGCAAGAAAAATATTCGAAATGCGAGAACGAATATTCTGCGAATCCACCAGCTTGCCACCTAACACAGGTAACTTCAGATGTAATATCAAAGGTTTCTATGCATTCTTCAGCTCTCTCTCTCTCTCTCTCTCTCTCTCTCTCTCTCTCTCTTTCTTCTAAAACCACAATGGTGATCTCAAAAATGTTGGCCAGAAAATCCAAATTTACGGAGAAACTGTCTTTTGCTAATTCCGTCAGATGGAATTAAAAAAAAATTTCTCCCTTCCTTTTGACGGCATATATTAACTACGCGTCGAAAAAGCGAGAGGCTCTTGCGTTGTGTTCACCCATTCAAGCCACGAATGATCGCTTTACACAGATAGTAATTACAAAGAACACTTGCGGTATATCCAGTTCTGTGGTCGACTCTTGTCAAGCTGAAAAACACTGACTGATACTGACACATAAACATAGAGAAATAGATTTTGAGACTCTCCTATGACTTAGGCTGAACTGAATTGTAGCGCTCTTCCTTACGCACATGCTTATGATTGGATTGGCGTCAATCAGAACTCTTTGACTGCAAGGATATATTAAGCGTTTCCTTGGACGCTTTTAAAGGAGAACAATTCCTCTTTCTGAAGCACTGCAACGAGATAGTTCTCTTCCGCCCAAAACGCCAACGTAATATTAGACGAGGCAGAGTTTCGATATCGAAATAAACGCAAGACTGTCGGGAAATAAAAGCAAAAAATTTTCAAGTGAATATAAAATGCTTTTGATTAATTATTCACGTTTGTTCGCTCTCATAAAAACAGGCTGCTTGGACGCATGCCAACAGAAAGGAAATTTTAGATTTAGATAAACATGAAATTTATTATTCGGGATGGTATTCGGGATCGAAGGGTTGGTTGCAGGCAGAAATACCTATAAATGTTTATGTTTTCTATTACATAAATATTATATTAAAGAACTTTTAACGTTTAGCATTAAATATCTCGTACTTTAGAGCCGCCACAGCCGCTAGGGTGAATACTAAGTATTATGTTAATTGCGACAAAAGCCTTACGGCTCACTAAAGCCATAAAAATATTTGCTGGTAATTTGGTAGTAATAAATTTGAACACAGTTCAAAGCTCGAAATTTTCATACATCTAATTATGCATAATAAACATACATATACGTCTGTACACACATTCTATCGAAATTCACCGAAATAAACCTTAGCTTAAAATAACAAATGCCTGAAAGTACATAAACACGTTATTTGAAGCACAAATAAACGCTTATATAAAAACGTATTTTTAGCTGATGTATCAGCATATATGCTAATATAATATTTCAGATGGGGACACATAAACCAATAGAGCTCAACTCTTGCCGAATATCGAACACCCAACATCGTACGTAGGTCGCAGTTTTTCAAATTGCAGAACACGTCCCGCTTATATTAGATCGGTATGATATGAACGCACACTTTAATGTCTCTCTCGATTCTTTCGAATTTCAAAGCCCCGATTACAGATAACCGCGAGGCAGATGCTGCGATAAAGACTGAACCGCAGGATTGGATGTGATTGATAGAATGTTGTGCAGATGTGCCATGCGTGCGGAGGGAAAGGTTAACGAGCGCACGGACAAAGAGATAGAAGTTCGATCAGAGGCACAACTGGGAAAAGTTAAATGCGTTTGGAATTCCAATATGACCGAAAATACTTGTAGTAAGTATAGAGAGAAAGATTAACAAGCGCACGGATGGAGAAATAGAAGTTCGATCAGAGGCACAACTGGGAAAAGTTAAATGCATTTGGAATTCCAATATGACCGAAAATACATGCAGTAAGTGTGTATAAAATAGGTCGTGGATTCTTCGAAGGGAATTTCTATTGTGGAAATGACAAAATTGACACAAATCCAGGTGGTGTGAGTAGGCGGCGGCATAACAGCATGTTCTGATTCATATTTTCTACGATTCTTCTACGAATGCCTGTACAAACTGTAGCATGAAATAAATGAGTCTTTGGTCTTCTTTGTAATTCTGAGTACAGCAGTTGATTCTTACCTTTGGATTCTTACCAGGTCCACCTTATTTAAGTACAGCAATGATAACAATTACAAAACGCGATGGTGTAAATATTCGCCATCAAAGGATTTTTTTCTACTGTCCAAAAATTAAACAAGCGATTGAATTGAAAAGATTCGAATATAACCGAATAGAGTTTTTCATACGTTTGAAAACCGCCAGCTTATGCACATATCGATAGTTTTAAAGTAAATTACGCAAATGCTTTGTTTGAAGCAACAAATTATGCACGCGTCGCTAACAGACAAAGCCATCTATGTATGTGCGTAGAGTAGTGCGAAGCAGGAGAAGAAATGTTTCGGTTTTATTCGAATCTTTTCATACTTCATCTAGGTAAAGTATCGAGTCGGATAGTGTGCCGGCCAATTCCATTAACTTTCTCAAGTCTTACGGCTCTTAATACTTTAAAGCCTGTGTCTGGAAGTCTTACGAAGCTTCCTAAAATGCCATTCTCGATGTTACAAATGAATCGATTTCGTTTAAAGATCTGTTGCTTTAGATGGTGACCAGGAACATTTTAATACCTCAACACACCGGTATTTTGTATTGTATCGCATTAACGAGTGCACGTGATTTGCGTAACGTTGCAAACTGAGTACGCATTTCATTATAACTAATAATATTTCGTAATTTCATTAAATTTTTGCAAATTGAAACTGGACTTTTTTTATGCTTGCATTACGTATGCAGGCAGGAAGCATGCTCAATATCAAACATTCATGCATTCGAAGCATAGACATTTCAAAGGCATATTTAGTCGTTGTATGTATGTATGCACGTGCAAGTGCTGTCTTTTTTGTTTTTTTTTTTTTTAAATTATTCGATTGTATATCAATATCGCCATGGAAGCCGTGACATACAAATTGGTTTAATTAAAACGTAGTTTTGACAACTATTTATATAATTGTATTAAAGTGAGCTAAAAAAAAAAAAAAAAATGCTAGCATTAATTAAAAAAACTTTTGAAATCTATTGTGAATTGATATTCGAAAACAATTCATCGTAGTTCTGATAAGCGGTGCGACTAACACCATTTTGCGCATTAATAAGGTGTCAATAGGCGGCACTTTTTAAACATCATTACACCTGGAAGCGTAATCTCCGATATTTCTCTTAACCCTACGGGTGTAGGTCTCAGTTACGCCTTTGCTTAAAAAGAAAGCCGTCTACGCAACGGTTCATACCTTTGCCAATATATAGTTCGGAGTTGCGCAACATTAAGATGAACATGAACAAAGTGATTACGAAAATTGAAAAAGTATAAAAAAATATCTGAGATGCAATATGCGGACGTAAGCGGCTCACATGTGATACTAAAGGTTTACTTTAGTTTACTTATTTCATTTCATATAATCTTCTATAAATTAATTATTATTTTTGTTGCATCATAAACAACTGTCTAGTTGTTTACAATCAAAAAAAACTATTCTCCAGATTGAATGAAAAAAGAAGATGCCTTAGTAATCTTACAATTAAACGACATTTCATGTAATCAATGGCAATTAAATCCCTTCAAATTTATGAAATGCGGCATTACTCTTAATTATGTTAACTGCTAGATAGACAGAATGATTTTTTTTGTCACTTCTCTTACAATTTGTGATTTATTTTAATTTTCCATTTTAAAAGTTAATAAGCGTTGTGAAAATTAAGCAAATCATAAGGAAATTGAGTGTGAAATGTCATAGGGAAGAAGAAGAAGGAAAGTGCGGAACAGGGGAATTTCGCATAAATTCTTATTTAAACTTTGTTTCTTAAGTGAGTCTACCTGGCCCATTTATAGGCGAAAAACGTTTGATAGAGAGGCCGATTGGCTGCCTGTTGTTTAAAGTTTACTTTAGATTAACATTAAAAGGCAACAACCATTAATAAGATCGCTTATGGAAGTTGAAGATGTGTTTGTCGCTTACTTTCAATAACATTTCAGCGCATATCCTAGTCCCTGTTGCTTTTATTCATTAAAAAGAAATCCTTAACAGAAGTAACCACCTTACAGCCACGACTCCTCCATTAAATACCCTGCACCCGCTTCCTATAACACACAGTTATTCATATGACGACTTTTCAAAACAAGTCATTTTATGAGAACGTCGTTCGTCCTTGTGCTAAAATAGGTCGGTGTACAAAATTTTCTCAAAATATCTTCAAATTTGCGATCTATGGGCTGAACACAATAGTAATGAACGAACATAATATGGACAGACAGGTAGACAAGCTTAAATCGATTCAGTAAGTCACTCTAATAAAAGGCGCGCTTCTATCAAGCCATTCTGGGTGCTGCGCTGCGAATAGACGGGCAAACTTAATATACCCTTTAGCAACACTGACGACGTATCGCATAAAAAGAGTAAAACATTTCATTAATCTTCTTAAAGTCGACATGTTTGTTAACTTCCTCCTGTGATTTGACTAAGAAACCGTATAGAAGAAGAATTTAAAGCCAAGTCATTTAAAATAGTTAATCGATTTTGCGTTAATGTTAAGCAAGGAGCACATTGAGGGATAATTAATAAGGTTATCATCGTTAAGAAATCTTTGCGCTTATTAACCTTTCTGGAAGTCGACCGTCCGCCACCAAAGTTTTGGTTAATTTTTTATTTGCAGAATAATGTTGGATATTAAGAGCTTTAACTGATGTTGTAATTAATGAATTTGGTGTAAAAATGCGAGGAGTCGGAGCTACTTAGAAAGTGGAGAGTGCTTAGAGCTGCTTTCGGGAAAAATTACCACCAAAGGCGCCTTCTGAGCCAGGTAAACTTATTTTTGAAACTTAAAAATCTTAAAAGTCTTCCATCAGTTTTGGTTATCATCCTTGTAGTTATTTCACTATTTTCTAAGACGGAATCTAATGTCTAGGTTACGCCCTAGCTTTTCTTTTTCACAAAATTAGTGTTAACCTCTTAATTATGATCGGTTGTAAATAAAAGTGAAACAAATGCAGAAAATAGTGGAAATTTTGTAATCAAGGTCCGGCCAGGCTGAAGTATTACAAATTCGTCATTCCAGAATTATCGAAGTTATTGGAGCCGGTACACGAATCGAAGCCACTATAATCACTATTAGGAAAATTATTTTTCGCTTATAGCTTTAGTGTTGATATACTATAGCGTATCATTAAAGCCGATCGCGACCATTTTTGAGACCTAACAAGCAGATAGTTCTAAAGGACATTTGCGCAGAAGGATTTCCGAAATTCATATTCACGGGATTGAGAAAAGCGATTGAGTCGGCGTTTTTTCCAGGTCATCTCAGATTCTAATCCATTGTGGGAATGCTTGGAGACAAATTACAACAACTGTTGAAGCGTGGGTTCCTCATCGGTGAAGGATTCCAGCTTTTTATCTCCAATTTGACGACTGTGTGACAACTACTCAAAGGAACGAGATCAAAATGATCCAGTTTGGTAGATATATGTGTATGTACAACGTGGACAGTTGTGGTTCTAGTTTCACAGCTACATAAAATATCACTAGGAACAACGTTCCGAACAAGGCTTTAATTTACTCACACAATTGGACAAACATTCCGAGGAAATGTGGTATTGACACGTTGCCAATGTATGTGTGTTCGTTTGTATGGGGTTTTGTGTTGGTTGAGTCATTTCGAAATACGGTTTGCTTTGCCTTCTAATTGAGTGGAACGCTGACCCTTGACGTGTACATTAGAAATAGAGTAGACCGAATAAGTTTCTGTTTGCAGGTTGTGATGGGATTGGAAATGACTTGTAATTAATTAATGAAAGCAGCTTTTTTTCGCTTTCAACAAACAACTTTCAAGAACAATTGCCAGCGTTTTGCTGACAAGATTGAGTCTGCAGCTTAACTCTCAACACGCAACCTGCTAACTCAATTAAATTAATTGCAAAGCATAGTTAAAGCGAAAGTGAAGTACTTCCATGTCGTATATATATATGTGTATGTATATATGATGCAAGTTCTAATTTAAGGAGAATTTCAATATATTTTTACTTCAGAATTTCTTTGTGAAAAGTGTTCTCAGTATAACTCGCAAAACCTGCAAAATCGTGGCAATTTATCATGTGCTTGAGATGAAATTTATAACAACAAATTTCGGTAGTTACTGTATGCATTATCTGCATACGCGTACTGATAGACTGAAATATACTGAAGGCAATGCTTACACGGCAACCTGGCGGTTTATCGTGGCTAAATGTAAACGCATTTCCACTGAAACTACACACCAATACATAACTACACACGTATTCCATTCGTTCATCAATGCTGTCCGCTTTTGCATGCGCTTGTGTGTGTGAGGAGAGATTTTGTAAAATGCATAAAAAACTTTATTACTCTATGTTTGCCACGTTTATTGCTTTGTTGTTAGAGGGATGAACAAAAAAAAAACAAAAAAAAAATCGCATATTTTGTACGCGCGTTATATTCATGCATTTTTTTATGTACCCTTTTTGTAAAAAATTTTCACATTACACATGTAGGTGTATATCTCTATAAATAAGTTCGTGTATGTGTGTATGTAAAAGTTTTCTGTTATGAATTTGAAATTATGCATTCATTCTAAAATCTCCATTTTACTGTTGATTGCTGTGCTTTGCGATGCTAGCGTGTGTCTGCATGTGCCCACCAGTTTTGTTATCATCTTTTACTTTTACTACTTGTACTACTTGTATCTTGTATGGCAGCATGACAAGCGAGGCCAAGTCATCAAGTATGCAACATGTTACATTGTACCACCACTACCACTACCTACCAACAATTGTTGTGCTTGCTGCTATGCCTGCGTTCGTTTTCTCTCGTTCGTTGTGTGTATAATATTTTGCATTTTAAAATTCGTTACCACCCAACAGTAACTGTTTTTGTTTTTGTTTTTGTTTTTATTTTTACTTTCGGTGCTACAAAATGTTTTGCGTTAAATTCATATGTTTTTGCAAAAACTAACAGCGTTTTGTTTATGCGTTTGTAGCTGCTAGCTTGCAAGCGCATCCGTGAGATCACAACTTTAATACTAAAGAGCAAAAAAAAAAGAAGAAGCAAATTCCAGTCATGCACTTATAAAACAGAAAGAAAAAAACAAGAGTAATATAAGAAAAGAACAAAATATAGTAAAAATAAGAAAAACGAAAAAGGTTTACATTTTTTTTTTTTTTTTTTTTTTTTTTTTTTATTATTCATGGATGCGATAAGATGACTTTATTCTATGAAAACCTGTACCGAAAGCGAAGAAGAACAGAAGAACACAAGAACACAAGAATACACAAGAACTTCAAGCGTAATATGAATTTTTGTAATTTACATAGACACAGACAAAGAATACCATTACGCTATGCATAAGTGCAACGATAAATTATATCTTGTAAAAGTTAAAGGCTATTTACTCTTTTGATAAAAGTATTTATGTACATGAATTAGTTTAGTTTAAGTCGACATCATGTACTTCAATTTCATTGCAACATTCTGTATAGGGGGCTGCTCGCACCAACACTCGAAGCCACCCACCCTTCTCCGTCTCCTATACTAGACTATAAGACAAAAACGTTACATTTGCTCTATCATGTACACCAAAGTACCATCAAGGATGGGGTAAAGGTGGGCAACTGTTTTCATCAATGATATTCCCATCACGGCACGATGGCAGCACAAGGGTAACTATCATTAAAAATGTGGCATTCGCAGCCTAATGAAGAGGAGAAAAGAACACATTTCACGTTTGACAGCTGCACAGCCGAGTCGGTACAATCCATTTGCAGCATTGCTATGCCCAAGCAAATCGAATTTTTGATATTTGAAAAGCAGCGGGCGAGCCGGTGCTTGCCCATGCCTGCTTTATATGGAACAGCGAAACGCGCTCGATAATTAGCATTTCTCCACACATTGGATTCAAATCTTTAATCGAAAATCGGTGCTACTTTCTGATCGCTTTACATATATAGCATCCGGCTTTGCGCTAAATTACCCAAATGGTAAATAAATACAGAAGAATACGAACTTGGATCTTGGACTTTACTATAGCAGATCGATTCGAGAACCTAACTCAATATGTGTGTACAGTTGTTTATTTATTTATTTTATTCGCATCTTCTGTGTTGAGTTTAACACTGCAAAAAAAAAAAGAAAACAATAACCAAACGTTCAGGGTCAGTAGAATAAATATGCAACATAAAGCCACACATATATCGCATTTTTACACGGCTTGGCACAATGGCTTTGACGAAATCACGTTAACAGATTTTTTGTTTGTCGACATGAAAATCCTATTGATATGATTACTCTTGGAATTGTGGAAACACGAGAATTCACTCGACTTCGACAGCGTAATAATGTCAATAACAACTTGAAGCTTCGAGTATCTGGTTTCCATAGAGTGAATATGAAAAAACATTTCAATGTAATTTTTCCTTTTTTTTTTTTTTTTTTTTTTTTTTGAATTATGAATAAAAGCCTCGCTGCTTGTTACAATATTTAAAGATGAAATAATATTAACCAAGTAATCGGCAACAAAGTCATCCTATCAATCACCTACAGTTCTACGTTCACGACAACAGCCAGATGATAAGTTTTTATGATCGGTTCATCTTCCACTACAGAGTTTGTAAATGTGTTCAAGTTTTCCGAGTTTCTATTTATCATACATAGCCATAGATTTTACGCACGACCTTGAAATATATCCAAAGCTCGTCCTATTTTTTCATGTTTTCATGAGAATTTGGCAAATAATCTAAACGTAAAAATCTTTGTCGATATCGCCGTTCATCTATCTTTCTATATGTATGTATGTCTTCGTGTATTTGCAAACCTTAGCTACTACAGCAGGAATGGAAAATACACAACAAATCAATTTTCTAATAAACTTCCGCTGGCCTAATTTTTAGATGGCCCTTGAACTTAAACATATCGATATGCGAATATCGATATCGAATAGGCGTTTGTTTGCATTTACCAATCAGATGCTACGATATTCAGCACTTGTACGGCTGGACGGCTTTCATCGCGTTTCGATTATTTTACATGCGAACGAGTAAAACACTTATTGCAGGCATCGCATTATTTCAAAATCAATACGTTTTCTGGCGAATTTTACTGCTTTACATAGATCGATGACGATAATAACAATACGAATGAACAAGCACGTATTCATGCATGTATGTATGTATGTATGTATGTACACTTGTGAACAACTTATGGCAATAAGAGCTTAACATATGGAGAAAGATTTTTGTTTTTACACAAAAAGGGAGACAATCGGTCTACTGTATGCATGTGCATGTGCATGTGCATGTGCATGTGCACATATATATATAAGAATTCCTGCAATTTAATGCTCGTCTCTGTTTGTCTAGCTTTCTGCCTAGGCCCACCAGGTTTGTACGTTTGTTCGTTGTAGGTTTGGTTTATTTGGTTATAAATTTAACGTAACATTTGTATGCGTATAATATTTTCTACATAGAGAGCTCAGCTATATATATATTGATGACTATGCCAGAAAGTAATTTTGCGCAATGAAATGCGCTGGAAAATTGAAATTTCTCTTCTTTTTTTTTTTAGCTCGCGTTTTCAAATGATTGTCAACCGAGCGGAAAATTGCATCTGTTTGAGCGAATGCAAACGCGTACGCAAACGTTATCATCTTTTTCGTTTGTAATGCACGAGGCAGGCATCTTATGGCATCCGCTAAATAAGAAATGCATAATAAAATAATGCAAAGCGTGTAGTGCAAGCATACATCAGCAATTAAAGAATAATGCGAGAAAAATTAACAAATTTTCCTCTTCAACATGCTTCGTTCAAGGCTAAGAAAACCCTTTATAATAAATTTTAATGCAAATTCAACATTCATGCAGATAAGCAACGCTTGCCTCGACTCAAATCGGCGAGACTTTTTGGAGAAGTCGGTATTTGAGGAATCAGGAGAAGGAGGAGAAGCCGGTATTTGAGGAACCAGATGCCAGCCACTGCATGGTCGTTATTATGCCCTCATTTCCTTTTCTCAAACATCTACCGTCCCATATATCACCGAATGTTACTCTTCAACTGATAAGCAACTGGCGCATGTACGTACACACTAGAAAGATAATCACACGACATAGTAAAAGTGGGGAAATTTTTCTCGCTTTGCAAGTATGAGTAAGCGTTCAGATTTATGTTTAGGGAACTAGCTATACATTCAGCATAAGCTGAGCGACTAATTCACAACGACGCTATTGAAATGTAATAAAATAAATAAAAGAACTGAATAAAAATCAAACCGATTTATCTCCTGGTTACGAACATAGAAATTATGATTTCTTTCTTCTAACGATGTTTGCAAAGTATTTGGCAACAGCTGCTTTCGTCTTTTCATTTTATGTCTTTATTTTGCAAGAAATTGCTCACATTATGTTCAGCAGATCAAATTACACACACACGCACACACACACGTTTGTTTGCTTGTTGAACTTATGCTGAAATTGTACACAAATTTTTGAGGTCATGCGGGTCCACATACATAAATCTCTTGCTAATATATATGGAAGTGTGTTTAACTGAAAGTCCATTAGAACCTAAATGTTATGCTCTAATACTTCGAACGACAATGTCATAATCGGATTTCATGACCACCACCAACAATTGAGGTCAAGTTTATGGCAAACATAATCATCAAATTTGGTGACCAAGCATAAATCTACCCTTTTACAAGTGTTTAAATTAAGCGTTTCGTTGTACTGTTGACATATGTGTATAGCGCCTTATCCACCTATACTCATACTTGCACATAATTATAGTGAGATTGCAGCTTGTTGTCAGTCAGTCCTGATTTTGATGATGATTGTTTAATAATTGATCGGTAACGCTGATTGTTTGGTATACGTCACGAGGCTGTAAATAATACTCTTGTAGATGTGCTGTAGAATGTCCGAACTTTCCCATTTCGCAAGTACCCCGTATTTATATAATTGTCTACAAAAATGGTGCGAGTTGAATACAAAGTTTAGCAACTAAAAATAGTTAATGTTCCCAGGATGTTATTTACTCAGCCAAGAAAAAGTTCATAGCGTTTTTCACGACAACTACAACGCGGTTCTCCTATGAAAAAACCAATTTGACAGAGGGACGGAGGGACAGGTAAGGAGTGACGGAGGGAGGGAAGGAGGGAAAGAGAGAGAGAGAGAGAGAGAGGGAAAGAGAGAGAGGAAGAGGGAAAGAGAGAAAGAGAGAGAGGGAAAGAGAGAAAGAGAGAGAGGGAGAGTGAGAGGGAGAGAGAGAGGGAGAGAGAGAGGGAGAGTGAGAGGGAGAGAGAGAGGGAGAGAGAGAGGGAGAGAGAGAGGGAGAGAGAGAGAGGGAGAGAGAAAGAGGAAGAGAAAGAGAAAGAGAGATTCAATCGTTTGATCAGTTTGGAACCGGTGCAGCAACATTGACGAATGAATGGGTGGCTGGGTGGAACAAGCGAAGGAAGGAATATTCTATTCGATATAAATTGCGATTAGCGAATTAAAAAGACACAACTCATTAGCTCAGCGCCTTTTTGAAATTTTTAAAAGCTAATGCCTAATGAAAAATCCAATTATCTGCACTCCAATCTTGTAAACTTTTAAAATTATAATTTAACACGAACACTATGACTATAAAAGTACATGAAGAAGTGCAACCGTTTCGTTGAATTTTACATTGAATACGAGCGACAAGCGTAGACTTTCGGTGCAAATTTATTTTGCATCGTTCATAGCTATCACATTTTCATATCTAATGTTAATGTCTAATCCTCAATATAAACGCTATAATCCGAAAAGTCTTATTAAAGGAGCGCAGAGAAGAGGAAAAAGTTTGCTTGAACATAATTTAGTTGAGGTAATTTGCATAAACTTGTTAATAAGATAATTCTTAGCTAACACCTTTCATTAGTGTGCTACCACAACACATTTGCTGGTGTCAATAAGCGAGTAAGCGCGAACACTTGGCGAACATTCTCCAAACAAAAACAAAAGCAAAAACAATAACAACAACATTTCGATGGAAAACACGTTTAATCCAACGTACAATAAAGACTTCCATAGTTAAAGATTGCTTTTATATTTTTTATTGCTAACGCATGTTATGCACCACCCATCCACCCACCCACCTGAATAGTATTTGAGTAAAGAAAGTTATAAAAGCTTGCGCTGCACGTAATATGGCCTGATTCACATCTCACATGTACGATAAATCCCATTTTGCGTAATGTGTAACTATAATATAATGTATAACCGCATCGCAGTACTAGTGGTTACAAAACACACGAAGAGCAAACAAGAAAACAAAAGCAAAAAAAAAAAAAACCGAAAATGACAAAAGAAAGTACAAGAAGTAATCGTGTTGTTTAAATGTTTCAATAGCGACCAAAAAATACACATACGTATACAACAGTGCCACAATCAGACATTTTGTATGCGGGTGGGTGGCTCTTGCATACATAGATAGACAGGGAAAAGATGTCAGCCATTTAAGATATATAACGAAAATTTATTTACAAAGAAACATGAACTCCTTAACTTAAACAAAAATAACTTAAATGCATCAATCATCACGACAAAGGACGTTTCCTGCAACAACAACAAAGAAGAGAAAACATTTCATAAATGGTAGCGCCGTGAGAAACACCTTTGAATGCCTTCAAGAGCTATAAGTAAGAAAATCTTTCACTTAAATTGTGGAAAAGGAAATCAAAGAAAAATAAAAAGTTGAAGAATTTAAAAACAGATAAAAAATATTAGAATACAAAGAGTCATGGCGTACATCTATTTTTTATGGTAAAGTCAGTCAACCCTTAATAGGTCGAAGTTTATGTTAAACAAACTTAAGAAAGATGTGATTGCCTTTTCATTTATTGCCCGTCATTTAAAATATTGTTGATGCATAAAAGACGCACTAAACAGTTATCTCTGGTGAAGAGTTTGTAGTTTAAAGTCCCTCCACAATTCAACAAAGAAAAATCTGTGGAGAGTAAGAGACACGACTCCTTCTTTAACCCACTAAAAAATAGCGGGAAAAATGGCTCATTTACTGTATATATAGTTTTATAAACTTGATCTGCTCCAATGCAATGTTTAGGTGAAATTTGGTAGCAGATGTTCGTAAGAGGAAAATTATGTAGCGAATTTTCCGATATCCCGACTTAATTTTATTAGTTTGAAAAAATCCGAAAAATCGATAATAAATCAACAACAACAAAATAATCTAAAAAAAGAATTCTTGTCTAATTCAGATAACGACGGCCCTTTCAGAGGACAAGATGTCGGTGTTAGCGTCTCACTTAGACGACCAACAATTTCATTAACCACTCTCAAGCTTAGGAGGTCGAGCCGATTCCGCTTTTCTTTTTGGAAGCAGGGAAGGTTGTCTATCCTTGCAAAAATTTTATTAGAAGGAAAGCTTTCTAAAGGGTTACCCAAATTAGGCCCGTTATCGCGACACGCATTAGTTGATGTCCAAATAATAGGGCGGACTACTAATAATGCAATGCTGTAGACAAGGAACGTTGTTCTTTTGTTGCCGAAGGCGCTCTAACATTACAACCTGTCATAAGGGGGGGAGCTTTAGCATTCAGAATCCAGTGGCATGAGTTTTCTTACATCAGTTTATGGTCGTATGTCAGATCGAAGCATATCTTCTATAGAATTCGTTATGTGTTAAGTGTGTTTTTCAACTACCTAATAGTGACGTAATGACGATGATGATAGCAACATAATGTTGTAAATGCATGAACATTCAAAATAATTACGGTTTTTATATTCAAACTATGAAGATATTCGGAATGTGAATAAGTTTCTGCTGATTCTTGAATTAAACATAACGCACAAAATTATAAAAGAATGGCACGAGATATTTTATTCAACTCCCTATTAACCGGTAGCTGTCACTTCTCCTATCTCTTGGAAAAATATGAATTCCGCACAGAAAGCACAACCGGCCTTTTAAGGCCATGTAATTAAGGGGCCGATTCTTTGGCTATTGCCTAAAAAATAGAAGCCTAGCTCGAATGGCCAGTAAGTCATTGATTGAAATAAATTGCTAGTCAGAAGAAGCAACGCCTGAGGAATATAGGGGGAGGACATCACATCCCCGCTCAATGATTTTTATATATTCCTAAGTGTGTTTTCCTCTGTCGAGACCGAATCCAGTTTTATCCATAATTGTAATTGGCCATGTCCCCAAGTAATGGTTTCATTAGGTTTTGAACAATCCATAGTGCACGCACAAACCGTAATGGTCGTCCAAACTCACGTACTCGCGCTGGCAAATTGATCCGGAAAGAATCTCGTAATAAAATCAACATTTACTTTCCCCTTCCTTTTGTACTCAATGTTTTTTCTTTTTTTTTTTATTATTTTGCATTTTTGTTCTGTTGAACGAAATATCAAATTCAAATCTCATAACTACTTGTACAAGAATCACATAGTTAGTATATATATATATATATATATATGTTTTTTTTTTTCATAAAATTTTCCGGACACAACAATATGATAGCATTTATATGGCAGAGCACTTAATATGTTTATATGCATCAATCTATAAAATGCAAAGCAGTACATATGCACCCACATACCGTGGTGATTATTGTTACGTCCATATATATGTGTATATAGTAGTAAAAGTTGTTAGCCATTGTTGTTGCATGTGGAAAAATTTTATTATATTTTAGTTGCAAAAATTTTCGATTGCGAGATGTGCAAGCACAAGCACAGTGATGACGTCGATGTTAGCAGCATTAGGAAAAAGTACTCTTTGTTGTAAACGCACGCTACTGTATTTAGTTGCGTGTCTATAGTAACACATTTTTCCCTAATATTCTACACGTTCATCATGTATGCCTCAGATTTCAGTTGGTGTTGTAATTCCTTTTTAAAAATAGTTTTTCGTAAAATTCATTTTCTGGTTTATCGTAATCTCCTCTTGATTTATACACACAAGCGCTTATTTGCTATTGTGTAATATGCCCGTTCATTACAGCATTTTATGATTGAAAAACGAAATTAAAACGAAATTCATTATAAGATTCAAAAGATGGGTGGCTTTCACGTGCAGTAAGTTAACTGCGTATTGATTACATTATTAGGAGTTGTGCAAATTGAGCGCCTTTCCATATGTCAACTAAACACATTCCACCCACTATATGGTTCCGTTCATATTTCCAAAGTTTGGCACAGCACTTATTTTATATCTTGTTACCCTTAAGATTATCCGCTTGTTGCGATTAATAGCATCACACGTTCAATATTAAGTCGCTTTGCCTTTCTCTTACTGACTCTCCTTTTTTCTGATTTCGTTTCTTGCATTTTCTTCTAATCTTCTTTTTTTTCCATATTTCCCTTCGCGTTCGCTTCTTCCTCTCTGCGTCTTTTTTCTCTTCTGTTTTCTACTCCGTTTTCTTTGCTCGGGCTGCGACCGGTTTTAGATTTGGAACACGTTCGGAATGTGTTGTAGTTAGATAACTATTTTGACCTCAAATAACGCACCATCTTAACTCAGGGACCATTGCAGCTGGACTGCTACAATGGCTAAGCACACTGACAACAACTTTGCCATATATTTCCAACAGCTCGCATGGTGTAAACGAATAAATTATTAAAGTTGATGTGTGTGACAAGCATACGAGACATTATAAGAAAAATTTAAGAAGATCCCGAAATGATGAATGAAACAGTTTTAACTCGAATGTTTTTCTTACTTCATTCTCAAGTAAATTCAAGAACGTTTGATGCCATCTCTGAAAATTTACAGATTAAATTTAAACAGAAATTAAAAACAGAAAGAGATACCTCGGGCACCGATAAAGGATATCTCTGGCCGCTAGCGCAAAATATCAGGATGGGATGTAAAGCGAAAGGATTGTGTGTTCAAGTGAAATTTTCTCCTCTTCTCTTCTCTTTAGCAGATGCATTCCCTATCTACACCTAGTGAAACTTTCTTATAACCGCAGTTGGATGCTTTGAAATCGACGAGGAGTGTTATATGGTTTGAAATGTAGAACTGCATCATTCTCTCTTTTCTTTTGACAATTTAATTATTGCGAGAAATTTTCATAGAATCTTTCTTTCGAAAATTACTACTAAATTTCCTGAAATCATTTTCGAAAATTAAATCAAATTCTTGCAGTACATGATGGTATGTTGCGGTTTTAGATGCGGTTACTGCTGCCATTGCCAATTTCTGCATAGAACAATAATTGGCTAGGGAGCTAGCATTCATCACGTTTGCCAGCCATGTGTGTGTGACTCTATTCAAAGATACTCTCGTATTGTTTTTTGGCCTTTTGTTGTTTTTCTGCTACTTTACGGGTTGTGTACGAGCACACTGTATATTATATTTGTACATTACCTCGGGGAATGCAGTGTTATGTGTCAAGCACTGGCACAAGGAGCAAAGCAATCCTTTCACTAAAAATATATTTGTACACTTTAAACTTGCACATAAATGCGCATACAAATGTAGCTAGCATTTGCTATATAAACAGAGATGCTCAACAAATAAATAAATGCTACGACACTGCAATCACAGATACGTTGTAGTCAAGTCATGGATGGGTTTTTGATGCGTGTATGCTAATGTGTTTGCTTAGTTGTGCCGATCGATATGCGCCAATTAAAGAAATAATTCCAAGTCAAGTGTAGGAAGAGAGAAAACAATACCTCTCTGCCAATACCTCTTTATGCATGCATGCATGCGAGTTCGCATAATACACACAAATAAACACAAAGCTATAAATATTTTTGCAGCTTCAAAAGTCTACTAATGAAAAGCAATAATTGCCCGAACATGTGTGGAATTTAACGATAGTCTGGCCAAAGTATTAGTCCCTATCCCTTTATCTCTCTTCTTCGCTACTCAATAGATGTTTCAAAAACTATCCCATAACATTGTGTGTAAATGTGCCAAGGGTTTTGTTCTGTTGTTGACACTCATTAAATAGACCTTTGAGAAGTACACCTAAGGAATGTAAGGAATATTTAGATGCACTTCAGGAGTTAACCTAATGCACGCATGAAGAAACTGAAAATTTAATCGCATATTCATCCAACATCTACGCGAGAACCAGCGCCCTCTCTTTCCTTCGTGTACAAAGTATTCTTCATCTTGCCCTCCCTTCGTAATATCCACGATATGAATATAATTCCTTTCTACTTAGTGAAATGGATCAGCTCTTATCTGCATAACAGATCATTTAGGGTTTAGGTTCAAGCCCTTTTATTTAATTTATACATTAATGATCTCCCCTCGGTGATTAAACCCAGCCAGATATCAATGTACGACGCTGACGATGTTAAACTGTATTCTTCCTTTTCCTCGGCATCGCATTCGTATCAGCTTCAAATTGATTTAAATAATTTGCTCGTTACATGGTGCTCGTTAAATTTTATGAAAGTAAACCTAAAAGAAGAATGCAAGAAGCTTTCTTTCTTTCTCAAGAAGGAAGTCATTGAGTGCTGAATATTTCATTGACTCATGCAAGTTGGAAAACGTTGATTCGTTTGTCGATTACTTTTTAATTCGCACATTGAGTTCTCTTTAAGTAAAGCTAGCTCTGCCTTTGCGTTCCCCGAGAGGTAGTTCGAAAGGAAAGGAATCTTAGATTACAAAAAAGCTATACAGTGATGTAAGTGCTTAGTTAGATCAGTGTGTGTGTTATGTAGATTCAATTGAATCACTCCAAAAGCAAATCTTGATGTTTGCCCTTAAGAATTTGATTTCGGACACGCTTGCCTCCTCTTTGCTTTCTTATGAAAATAGGTTGCTTCTGTTATCTTTACCGTATCGTAGAGGGAATCGTAGATTTATTCTTAGGATCGATTCGTCCACATTACTTGTTGAGGTTAGCTGTAATATAAGCGGTTAGTGTCTCTACGCACTTTACGTTCATTGAGCCGAGTCAACGTAAATATAATTATCAGCTGTTTAAGCCGTTGACAGTTGTTTGCAGAAACCTAAATGATGTCCAGCACTTAATCTCAACATCGGACTTTTTAAAATCCATCAAAACAACTTTACTTAATGTAATGTGCGATTTGCCTCGTACGTCGTATTTAAACTAACTTTTAACCTTAACATCTTATTATGATTCGAAAATTAATTGGTGTTGTTTACTGTATCGGTTGCCAAGCTTTTGCATGTTTGCGATGGCTGAGGGATTCTCTTTCAATTTGGTTCTATACTGGTTGTGGATGTGCCTCTTTTTTTTTTTTATTCTTATTTATTTATTTATACATGAATTATTATTTAATTATTATTTATTTAATTATTTTTTTTTTAATTTTTCTTTACTTCTCCTTATAAACTGTATACAAGCTTTTAATATTAACTAGTATAGGATTTACTTTTAAGACTCAATTGAAATCGACTGTTGATTTATTTTAGCGGAGTTTCATGTGTAAGTGAATAAATAAAAAATAAACAAATAAAATTAATAAATAATAACAATAACTACTAACTGCTAATAAATACATAAAGTACAATAAGCATAAATAAATTTAATTGCAATGATATTAAAACGAATTAAGTTATATATGTATGTGTGTACGAGCGATGGTATTGCACGTTTGCAATGTGTAACAAAGTACGTATTATTGCTTTTAATCATAATAATGTTGATGTTGATGGCAGTTCTTGTTATTTCATAATAATATTTATAATACAACACAACAGCACTGCACTATAAGTGTTTTTGTCAAAGTCATTAAAAGTGAATGAAAAGTTATGAAAAATAAAAAGCAATAACACATATACAAGGGTGAACGGAAGTAAGACATTAACAATAACGGCTGCACGTATACAATACTGTGCAAACACAATCATTTCTCTTTATGAAGATTGAATAGAAAATTATTGTCTTTTTACGCATTTATCGCATCCAGCAACGTGCAGAATAAATTTGCTACAATTAATTAGATGAACAAATTATTCATAATATATTCTTTCTGCCTTACCGCCACTCTGTCTGTCGGTCTATCCTTTCGCTAGGGTTGATTTCTTTGTCAGTTTGCTATTATAAACAAAATTTCAGCACGAAATGTTGAAAATTAGATCTTTCTACTATAGGAAGAGTCCCTTTTCGTAGAACGATTACCTGAAAGAGAGTTGAAAAAGTTACCCTAACCGAACATGATTGTTTATGCCATCTGCGAATGCTCAAATATCACTACACAGCGTATTTTGTCGACAAGTTTTGAAAATTGCGATTTTCATGGGGAGCGGTCGAAAAATGCGTTGCTCCGCACCATTTTCAATAGTTTTCATCAGGGGTGCAGACTATAATTAATTTGGGGATGGAAAGGCTTTTCGCGACAAAGCGAAGCAAAAAGCAAATCATGATATTTCCTCATGAAAAAAACGTCAAGAGAATGTTTCTATAAAAATTCGTTCGCTTGCTGTAACCTTACAATCGACCCTTTTAGGGAAATATTAAACCTATTGTGACAAACGCTACTCAGAACCCACGACAAAAAGGCCAAGAACTACAACGAGATGAAGAAACGTCAGTCAGCCAGTTTTGCTGATTACGCGTCGCTCTTAGAAAAATGCTTTCGAGATAAACTTCAAGAATTCAAGATTTTCATTGTCCTACATGCAGTTTATTAAACGAAAGAGCGTTTCGGAAACCCTGTTTGCCTTTCTTTCATTAGTCCAGGTAAGTGGAAGTTTGCAACTGCTCTTCAGAGCGAAAGTTTTCAAACAATTCAAACAAAATCCTCAGGAAAAGCAAAATGAAGCAATCTTTTCTAAATAACAGGTAACCATAAAAGTTTGTCAGTTTGTAAGTGTGACACGCATGTATGGTGTATGGAGTTTGCGTTATTGTTCTGCACGATTTGCATGTGCTTCCCTTAGAGAGTTTTTGTCATCATGCTTATGATAATCTCTATAAATAAAACTGTTTACAAAAGTCACACCTTTTATTAGTCGCTCTGATTGCTTCTTCTTTTTGTTTTTTATGTTCGCTAGTTTATGTAAAAAAAATAAAAATTAATATTTTTAAATTACTTTTTCGGCAACTATTTAAATAACAATTAATGTGATGAAAGCAAGAAAGTTTCATTTGTTTTTTTTTTCTTTTTGCTTCCTACAAACAGCTCGTTAAGATGTTATCAAGCATTTCCGGTTGCACTGCTGTTTTACAAGAAATTACTGCAAAAAACATAAAATTAAAAAAAAAAAAAAAAACGAGCAAAAAAATACTTGGGGAGATGCAAAAAAAAAAAAAAAAAAAAAAAAGAGGGGGGTTCGAAAACAAAAAGGAAAAAAAAAAGAGTATGAATTCACTGTTTCCGC